>SNQJ01S0178388.1:0-17487 GCA_010110895.2 Picea sitchensis | reverse complement strand
GCGCACCCGACGCAAACGCTCAGACACTGCTACTCGTGCAAAGAATATAACACATACCCAACACTCTTAAAGAGTTATCATCGTTTACACATAAACCTTTCTTTTTATCAAATCTCTTGGATTTGTACTTCTCTTCAGTTTCATCCTCTTTCATCTTTAGCTTTTCAAACTGTAATATGTAGGTTTGAATCTTTGCATATATTACCTTCTCATTACCTTCATAACTGCTAATGCGTTTGTCCCACATTTCTTTGGCAGATTCTAAGTGCATAACTTTTACAAATTCTTCTTCTGCAAGCCCACTCAGAATAACATTCATAGCCTTAACATTGAAGCTTAATTCTAGCTTGTCATACTTATTATCTAGTACATCTGCTTTACATAACTAGTCTCTACCACATTCCAAACATCTGCACCTAAAGCCATTATGTAGGTTCTCATCCTACATTTCTAGAAGGCAAAGTTTGTTCCATTGAGAAGAGTAACCTTGTTGGTTGAAGTTCCTTCATGGCTAGTCATGTTTAAGCTCTAGTATCTACCCTTAAGTAAAGGGAACTCACTATGTTACCAATTGTTGGACAACTAAGAGGGGGGGGGGTGAATGAGTTGTTACTGTGGTTAAACAATTATTCCCATTTTAAACTCTTTACAAAATACTCAATGATGATCAAAATAATGCAGGGAAGTAACCAATATAATATTCAACATCAATCACACACATGAAATATCAGAGATAGATATTTCCTGAGGAAACCCATAAAGGGAAAAAACTCATCTTCTTGATATGATAAGTAATCTTTATTTTCTGTACATTATCATTCTTATGAGCACCAACTCCTTTTGAGTCTACTACCTTTGTTTTACAAGCAAAAACTTGCTGAGAGCACCATCTCTCTGGTTTATCTAGCACCCACTAGAAGGAAGAACCAACTCCCTTTGTGTTCCAGCACCAACTGGATGGAAGCACCAACTTCCAGTCACACAGGCACCAACCTATACAAGATGCAAATTGCTGAGAAAACCAACTTTCTGGATTCTCTAGCACCCACTATAAGGAAGAAAATCCTTGAGTGTTCCAACACCAACTGAATGGAAGCACCAACTTCCAATTACATAGGCACCAACTTGTATAACAGAGAAAAATAGTTCTCCGTTGCACCACCCTACCTCCTTGGTTTTTCTGGCTACAACCAGATGGAAGCTATGACTCCCTGTTTTCAAGTACCCACTTGAAAATCTAAGGACAAAAATCCTCCCTAGCACCTCCCTACCACCCTGATTATAAAAAAATTGTTACAAAAACTTATTATAGTGATACAGTGTTTGTCAATGGCTTACCAGTCTCATCACTGTTCTTTTACACTGCTCTACTCTGCCTGCATTAGTGTCTTCCTTATTGCATATTCTTGAGATTTATGTTCTTCTGCTTTGTCTCTACATGCACACCTCAACTTTCTCTTTCTCTCTCAGATATGAATTTCTATTCTATGTCTTTTTTATGCGCTTTATGATCTGTGCAACATTTCCATTATATGCGCTATGCCTCTTTTGTGCGATTCAACTACTCCTCATAGCATGCTTCTACCTGCATGAATAAATCTCAATAGAAGCAACCATATCTTCTTTGTTATGCATATATTTATCATGCCAAGTCCTCTTCCAGATCATACACCTAACGCTTCGTCCTCTTTGGTGATTATCCTGAGTCTTTTCTTCATCAGTGGCCGTTATGCTGAGACTGTTCGTCATCAGTGGTCGTTCCTGAGATTCTTTTCGTTTTTTGGCAGTGTGACCCTTTGTCTTCTCTATCAAAATTGAGAATATCCTCTCTGTTATAGTTATAGTTTTCAATACTCTTCCATATGTCAATTATCTCTTTGATGAGTATTCATTCCACTGGAAGTTATCTCGAGACTCTTCAACTTCTATGGTGTTCACCCTAAATCTCTTCGAATTCTCTGGCAGATACAATCACTTTGTTCTAGAAGTTATAAAGAAAACCTTCACACTCTCATCCCTTTGGCACCTTTTCCGTTTCTGAGAAAACTACACAGTGGGCACTAGATTTTCTAGATAATCCCCTTCCTTTCACGTGACCATGAGCTGTGATCATACGTCTATCCAAAAACATCGTTTCATGATTTCGCATTTCGGGTGATCGACCGCGAGTCACCTCGATTTTCCCAACTCATGAAACTCTGAGGTGGAGCCTAGCAATGCCAGATCCTTCCCTTAAACTTCATCAATGTGACCATGGCTGTGACCACATGCCTAACTTCCAAATATATTCTTTCCAGATCAATGTTCCAGATCTCTCCATGATTCAATGGTCGAGATATCCTCTTTGCGTTTCGCGACTTTGCGCTTTGGGATGTCAAAAGTTGGCTCACCTCCATTCTTCCGATTCTCAAACTCCCACTCGTGTTAGATCAATGACCCACAATCCTTTGTGATCTGATGGTACAGATCTCTCCTTCGCAAATCAAGCCTTCATAACTTTCACATTTCAGATCTTGTCTAATTGACGGTCCACAATCTTCGGTATTTCAACGGTCTAGATCTCTTCTTTGAGTACTTAGAATTCGTTCTTCTTTATGCCAGATCAAAGGTCAAGAACCCTCTGTGATTCAACGGTCCAGATTTCATCGAGACTTTGTGTTTCGCGATGTCGGAGGTTAGCTCACCTCCCTTCTTTCGACTCCCGAATATCCGAAATACTTTTTATCAAGTTAACGGTCCACAACTCCCCATGATATAAGGGCTTAGATCAACTCGCGAACTCATACATTGCGAGTTCCTACAACTCCCACCTTTGAATTTTCTAGTTCACGAGTTAGCGAAATGATGATCTCTCACCACATGTCCTTCCCAACATCAACAACTAGCATTTAATCCACTCTACCGCTTGAAAATATTACGAAGTTCGATTCTTCAAACTCCTGGATTTACTGCCACCTGTCAACCCTGACAATGGACGGCTCCGATGACTTCAGAACTTGTCTCGTGCACTTTCCTTGGGATCCAATGGCTATTGGTCCACCCACTCAGATAAAATAGCTGAGATCTATTATCCTCCTATGCACTCATTCCTCCTGTCTGGACTCTGATCTGACGGCTGACAAAAATTGTCAGATCTTTCAGCTTATCCTATCCTTCCACTCAAAATTGATCCAAGGGTCGTTGTCTCTCTTCCTCCTAAGTTTTTGATTTCTTCCATCTCAGAATAATTTCTATGTGTCAAAGGCCGTGAACTGTTATCCTTCTACAAGTCTTGATGAGTTTGGGTCTCATCTTCATTTCTAAGAACGCCATCTCTCCTGAGATTTGGCAATGAATTTAACCTCGACCCTGGAGCACACTTGCGCTCTGCGTGCGACTCTATGCTATTCCTCCTGAGCTTGTAGACAACAATTCCATATGCTATCATTGTTGCTTTCCTATTTTCCATCATTGCTACTTTCCTATTCTCCATCATTGCTACTAATATGCCATCCTCACTGCTCTTCTTGCCTGTAAACATACCATCGTCGCTGCTGTTCTTGCCATCAATGACAAGCATGCTCTACCTGTAAACATGCCAACACATGATTGATGGATGGTCATGGAATAATTTGACCATATGTATGAGGAATTTATATCATTGTATATCATCAAGTTGTGTAGTTGTGCAACATTCTTCTTACTTATTGATGATTACCTTGGAAGTGGTCGACTAAGGATCGACCCGACATAACAATCGAATAGAGTTTGAATTGATTGCATAAGGAGAAACACAGGTTCAGGGGGAGAATCCTTTTTCCATTGATGTCAAAGGGAGATAGTTTCATATATGGGGATAATTCTCTCTATTCTCAGAAGAGTTGCAGATATGGCGATCATTACTTCTATGCCCGCTGGACTATGTGTTTCATTGCAGTATTTCTGTCAATGAAAAAGGGGGATATTGTTGGAATGATTTTCATTGATGTTAAAAGATTAATGATTTAATGTTATGGAATTACGATACAAACACCATTTCCAAGATTTATTTCTATGTATATGTCTACAAGTATATTATAAAAGGGCTGCATGTGAAAAAGTAAAAAGTGAAATGCTGGTTTCAAACCCATGTATTTGGGGTATTTTTGTTGATTAAGGTTGGTTGTCATTTATGTCAACCCTTGAAGAAATCCCCACAACACAAAGGTTTGGGTAATGGACCCAATATTGTTTGATGTAAATATGACTCATTATTGTCTTTTCATGGTTGATAAGAAGTAAATATGGATGAACTCCAAAGTGGTCCCCTTATGGTGAAAGCCCTCATGGGAAGATGCTTTGCAGAGTAAGAGAACCCATGCTTAATTGTGGAATAATGAGATGAAGGACAGTGAATTTTTTAGGTAAAATATCCTATATGGATATTTCTTATCATTCCATTTCCAGTGGTATGCGTAACGTCACATAACTCCTCACAGTTAGAGAGTTAAGGCCATGAGAAGTTGGAGACCCCAGGTTTGGGTAATGGACCCAAGTTTGTTTGATGGATAACTGTATGAGTTATGATATATTTTCAGATAATACTATTCTATATGGATATTACATGTCATTACATTTCTGGTGGTATGTGGAACGTCACATAAATCCTCACGGTTTGAGAGTTATGGCCTTATGAAGTTGGAGGACCCTCATATGTCATCTAGAAGCCCCAAAAGGTCAAACTAGTCAAAGTGGTTTAAGAGATTTTGAAAGGTAAATAATAAAGTGAAGTAATGAGTGTATTATAATTCAAAGTGAATACAAAATAAATTATTTCAATAATAAATTTAACGGAGAAATTAGAAGTGGGTTAACACTAAAATAAGGACAGTGGGGCCAAGTGACTTATAAGATGTTTTTAAGGAAGCTACTTAGAGAGTATAAATAAGAGGCAAGGCTCTCTCATTTTAATCACACTTGAGAATATTTAATATCTATAGGTGTCTGAGGTAAACAAGGATATATATGCCTAAGTTCTGAGGGAAGGTGAAGAAAAGAAGGCCGAAATGCAAGGAAGGATAAATTCTTTTGATGTTGTTTTCTAAGGTATGTTATTTACAGGTCATCTCACCATTTTCGCTATAAATTGTTTTCTATAATGATTCAAACCATGAAATTACTATTGCATTGAGAAAACAGATCCAAGTATATGTGGTAAAATTCAGCATGTGGGTCATTGTATTTTTGGAGTTACACTCAGTGGAAAATAGGGTTTGTGGCTAGTCCTGAAACTAGTCAAAAACATGTGTTTCGGGTAAAAACGTCATAACTTCTTCATAACAGATCCAAATTTGGTGAGACCACATGTGTTGGTTAGGGTAAAATATTTTGTATTCTGTGTAATAGTTTAATATCAATTCAACAAATATTCCATGCGGGGAACACTCTACAAGGTTGCTTTCTAGAATAAGCCAGAATTCAGCAAGGTATGCCATTTTCGCTATAACTCCTTTTATGAGAGGTTCCAAGTAGTGACAACTAGAGGAATTACAAAAAACACACTGAAGAACATTGTGTATCAGTTTCAGATCTTTATACATTACATGTACAAAGTTATGATTACTTCAAGTTAGGGTTGTTGACTAATCCAAAACTAGGCATGTGAGACTAAAGAAAAGTTTAATGAAAATGCTAGTCTCTTGTTGTTAAAGTTAAGGAAGGTTTGCATGAATGTGATCATATACACCAGGCCTATTACAGAGCTATAAATCAGATTTGGATGATGAAATTGATGAGGGATTTTGGTTTAGGTACATGTTGAGTACATGGTTGAGACAATTAGTTGATGAGTTGGCACATACATGAGGTGTATAGTTGATGATGTTGGTACATATTGATGAGTCATAGTTGTTGAGTAGTTGACACATGATTGGTTCATACTTGGTACATGGTTAGATGCACTTTTTTATGGTACAGGTTGATTACAGGTTATTTGGTATAGGTTGGTGCATGGTTGATGCACTTGTTTATGGTACAGGTTGATTATAGGTTGAGGTACAGGTTGATGCATGGTTGATGCATGATTCGAATTTATTGGTATATGTTTACAATGGTGTATCTAACAGTGACAGGTTGACAATGGTTCCATCATTCTACTTCTACTTCAGGGTGGCAGGACGGGGCAAGGATAGGTGGTTGTAGCTGGAGAACATAGGGGGTTGTAGCCTCTTGGTTGTAGCCAAAGAATTAGGGAGTTGGAACTTCCCTCAGGTTGTAGCCTGAGAATCTAGGGGGTTGGAGCCTCCTTCCAATTGCAGCTAGAAAACAAAGGAAGTTGGTGCTTCCAATGAATGTAATTCTTCAAGACATATAAGAAAAAACATTTCGTGGTTTTCTCCCGATTTAGGTTTCCACGTAAAACACTGGTGTACTTTGTATGTGTGTGATTATTCTTTTCTTATTGCTCATTATTGGATAATAATTCTACTTTGATATAACACTTGGATCAATTTGGATAAAAAAGATTATAATTTCACTATTACTGATTCACCCCCCTCTCAGTAATCCAACAATTGGTACCAGAGTAGGTTCCTTTAGAAATCATTTTAACCACTGAAAGGTAGATCATGGAGAGTACCAACTCATATAAAAATGGAATATCACAGTTTGATGGACATAAGTATTCTTTTTGGATCATAAGGATGATGACATTATATACATGTACAAGGATTTTAAGTTTGTCAATTAATTTTAGATGGATACACAACACCAACAATTACACCAACAAATGACAAAGTAGTAAAACTTGGTGAGAATAATTCCAAATCCATAAATGAACTTTTGAATGTTCTCAGTGATACGGTATTCACCAAAGTTGCACACTGTAAATCCGCTAAAGAGATTTGGGACAAGATTCAAAATATTTATGAAGGAGATACAAAAGTCAAAGCAACAAAGCTTCAGACTTACAGAGGTCAGTTCAAACAACTAAAAATGAAGGAAGATGAACATATCACAGCCTACTTCTTACGAGTTGATGAAACAGTGAATGCAATCATAGGATTGGGTGAAGAAATTGAAGAATATGTAATTGTTCAAAAGATACTAAGATCTCTTCTTATGAGATTCAACCCTAAGATATCAGCACTAGAAGAAAGATCAGATCTAGAATCAATAAGCATGGATGGACTGCATGGAATCTTCACAACATATGAAATGAGAACTGAGCAGGAAAATCCGTATGTAAAAGAAGCATCCTTCAAGGCATCCAAAATATCAAAGCAAAATAAAAAGGAACAAGAAGAATATAGAAGGAATAGTGACACCTCGGAAGATGATGAAGAAGTGGCCAACTTCGTCAAAACACTGAACAAGGGAACCAACGGTAGGTATAGAGGTAAGCTCCCTTTAATTTGTTTTAATTGTGATGGTATTGGTTATTTTACTAACAAATGTCCTCATAAGAAAAGGAGAAATGATGAAGGTAAATCAAAAGGAAAACACACATATAAAGGAAAAAAAACTACAAAGAAAGTTTTCAAGAAAATATTATACACCAAAGAAGACATCTCATCATGAGATGAAGATGAAGTCAGTGACAATTAGATGGGAAGAGTTTTATTCATGGAAGTAAAAGACTCTGACAAAGAAGACTCCAAAGAAGAATATGAAGAAGCCGAAGAAGAATGAGAAGAAGTCGAAGAAGAAATTGAAGAGGCAGAAGTTGACTATCGAGAAGAATTAATGTGTGCCATAGAAGTTATCAGAAGAGAAAAGAAGAAAAACAAGAGACTACAAGAAGAACTAGACAAGAAAAAGGACACTCGAGAACTAGAACAAATGATCACAAAATTAAAGGTTCAAATAGAAGAAGATAAAATAATTGAAGAAGCACTCAAAGACAAACTAGAAGAAAAGGACAAGATCATTGGAAACTTGGAAGTAGAGGTTGTCACACTAAGAAAGGATATTCAAAAGAAAAATATGCAGAGTAGCTCAAAAGTTTTGGATAACATCATCAGTAGTCAAAAATATCATCTTGAAAAGTCCGGAATTGGATACAATTAGACAAAAAAGGGATCAAGCTCCAAAACAAAAGAGCAAGAAACAAATCCAAAGAGCTATGAAGAAACAATCAAAGAAGATAGGAAGATATACAAGGAAGATTACAGGGACACTCCTCCACCAAGAAGATTCAAATTTCAGAATCAACAACAGATAGATAGGCCTCAAGAAGAAGAAGGATTTATAAGAGCACCTCCTTTCAAAAGATCTTCAACTCCCAGGTATCAAACTATGTGTTTTGGTTTATGTTATGCATGTAATAATTTTGGACATAAAGCTGCGAATTGCCGATCTAACAATAGGAACAATAACAACTTTGAGAGTTATACACAAAGGGGTTATTCAAGAAGACCTATTGAAACACAAAGAAGAAGTTACAACAGGTTTGAATCTTTGAGCACTGAAGTGGAATGTTACAAATGTAACAATTTTGGACACATGGCCAAGGATTGCAGAATGACAGTCCCTCCTAAACAACCTCAACATAATAACAACAGTCACAGACAAGAACCTCATAAAACGACATGGATAAGAAAGCAAGATCAGTATAACAATGAAGAATGCACAGTCGCTCTACAAGTTAAGAAGAAGAAACACGGTTTGTATGCTAACATTGGATGTTCAAAACACATGACATGTGATAAAGAAAAATTTATTACATTATGAAAAGAAAAAAATGGATCAGTCTCCCTCGTAAATGATAATTCATACAAAATCATTTGAGAAGGCACAATCAGAATTGGGAACAAGAATGAAAAGACACAAAATGTTCTATTGGTAGAAGATATGAAACATAATCTTCTATGTGTGAGTCAAATGTGTGACCAAGGTCATAAAATTACTTTCGATTCAGAAAAGTGTGAGATAAGAAAAGAAGGTTCAGGGAAATTGGTTGGTACAACTGCAAGAACTTGAAACAACATATATGTGTTAAGTGAAATTGGAAATGAAAAGTATTTTCTAGGAAAGGAAGATGAAAGTTGGCTATGGCATAGAATAATGGGTCACATGCAATTTGATAACCTTGTCAAAGTCAACAAAAGAGAAGCAGTCAGAGAAATTCCCTAGATCACGAAACCAACCAACACTTTATGCAAGCATTGTCAACAAGGAAAACAAACAAAGATCAGGTTCAAATGAAAGGAATATTCAACAACAAGACCACTGGAGATTGTGCACACTGATCTAGTTGGACCAACTACAACAAAGGGCTTAAAAGGTGAAAAATACTTTATGTTATTAGTTGATTATTATACAAGAATGATTGCAGTTTGCTTTCTCAAGGACAAGTCAAAAGCTTTTGAAAACTTCAATATCTACAAGGAAATGGTTGAAATTGAGATGGATTCAAGAATCAAATTTTTGAGATATGATAATGGAGGAGAGTTCACTTCAAAGGAATTTATGGACTACTATAGCACTCATGGAATAAAAAGGTAATTGTTCATTGCTAGGACACTTCAACAGAATGGAGTTGTTGAAAGAAAGAACATGACAGTACAAGAAATGGCTCGAACAATGCTAATGGATTCCAAATTGACAGATATATTTTGGACACAGGCAATGCATACAATAGTTCACATTCAAAACAGAGTAATGTTCATAAACAAAACTGATAAAACTCCCTACGAGCTATGGAAAGAAATACCAACAAATGTGAAGCACTTCAGAGTTTTTGGAAGCAAATGCTACATCAAAAGAGAAGATGGAAAAGTTTGACTCTCATGTGGACAAATGAATACTTATTGGTTACTCAAGTACAAGGAAAGCATACAAGTGTTACAATATAAGATTGAACAAAGTTGTGGAAAGCATCAACGTAACAATTGTTGAAACAGTCTGACCATAATCAAAGGAAGAAGAAAACAAATCAATGGAACAACTTTTCTAAGAAGAAGATGAAAAAGAAGTAGAAGAGGAAGATGAAGATGAAGAGAATCCGATAGAAGCAGAAGATCAATTTCAACAAGTATCTCCAAAGACACCTAGAAAACAAGTACAAAAGAATCATCCTTCAGATCATATTATTGGAAACAAAGATGCAGGAGTTGAGACTAGAAGAAAACTCCGTTCACCAGAACAAACACACCTAACACTCTTATCTACAATTGAACCAAATTGCTTTGAAGACGCTAGCAAGGATGAATTTTGGAATAAGGCCATGGATGAAGAATTGGATCAAATAGAGAAAAATGACAATTGGGAATTGGTTCCAAGACCAAAGAATAACAATGTGATCACCACAAAATGGGTGTTCATGTATAAATTGAATGAAGATGGATAGGTTACAAGGAACAAAGATAGATTGGTATGTAAAGGATATGCACAGAATGAAGGAATCGACTTTGAAGAGACATTTGCCCTAGTTGCAAAAATGGAAGAAATCCATTTACTTTTAGCTTATGCATGCTCCAAAAATGTTAAAGTATATTAGATGGACGTAAAATCATCTTTTCTGAATGGAGAACTTGCAGAAGAACTCTACATTGAACAACCCGAAGGATTTCAGTTGTCAGAGAACACAAACTATGTATGTAAATTAAAGAAGGCCTTGTATGGTCTAAAACAATATCCTAGAGCATGGTACTCCAGACTGGATAAGTATCTATAGCAGGAAGGGTTCAGAAAAGGAAGTGCAAACAACAACCTGTACATCAAGGTAAGTCAAGGTAATATTTTATTAATTGAAGTTTATGTTGATGATATTATTTTTGGTAGTGATGATGACAGGTTAATATAGAAATTTTCAAAAGACATGCAGAATGAATTTGAAATGTCGTTATTTGGAGAACTATCCTTCTTTCCGGGACTTCAAATTCCTCAAAGCAACCAAGGAATTTTTATTTCTCAAAACTATTATATAAGAGAAATGTTAAAGAGGTTTGGAATGGAAGATTGCAAAACAATTGTCACTCCCATGAAAACCAATTGTAAGTTTAGAAAAGATGATGATTTGAAGTCTATAGATCAGAGGCAATACAGGTCAATGATTGGAAGCCTACTATATGTGACAACATATAGACCAGATGTAATGCAAGCAGTTGGACAGGTGGCACAATTTCGAGCAACACCAAAGGAATAATATGTATTAGTAGTAAAGAGGATTTTCAGATATCTCAAAGGAACATAAGATTTTGGATTATGGTATCCAAAAGGAAAAGATATATCACTTATTTCCTACACAGATGCATATTGGGAAGGTTGTGTTGATGACCGACGAAGCACCAGTGGATAAACGTTCTACTTAGGTGAGTGTTTGGTATCATGGCTAAGCAAGAAAAATCATTAGTATCTCTATATACAGTTGAGGCATAGTATATTGTAGCAACAACATGTTGTGCACAGGTTCTTTGGATGAAACAAACTGTTGTTCCTGAGTCTGTACTTAAGGCTCAAAAGTACAGTGTCAAGGCATCTGAAAGTGGTTAGAAGATGGAAAAGGGAGAAACGTCAACCCTCGGAGAAGAAATCTAAGGGATATTTCTTTGTTGGCGTTGTCTGGCTTCAAACTGCTCCTGGATAGTTATGTCTCATTCAATGGATGCCCATGCTTGTTCAAGTTTGGCCCGGTTAGTTTCCATTTTAAGGATGGTATTGAAGAGGTTTAAAGTGATCTGTGTTTGGTTCAATAGTCCGGGTCCAACATTAGGTTGAGTTGGTACAAGAACTGTCATGGGGGAACAACGCAGGTAGGAAAAAACTTTAAGAGAGGTTAAGTGTTGTCTTAGTTTAGTCTTGTAAAAGAGAACTTATGGTTGTAGAATTAGAATACTAATGTGAATCTAAGGCTCGTTCCCGTAACTGTATTATATTTTAATAAAAGGGGCGATATGGGAGAAAACATTGAGCCATTTACGGTGTCAGGTTCCTACCAGGGGAAAATCTCATGAAGTAAACGGGAGAAGAAAATATGTAAGAAAATAACCGATGTAACAAAAAATACATGTAGAATTCCGAAACTACAGATTGGTCTTACAGCGCTAATAGCTGGTGCAGAGGAAAGACAATAAAAAATTACAGAAAACCCAAATTTATTCGTTATAGTAGTGGTCGTACTAAATTATAACGAAGCACATCAATTATGAATATGAATTGAAATTGAAAAATGAGGAACAAGAAAACAAACTTGTAATATAGTAGTGACGGAATTGAGAATCTCGGATCGGCTTGTATTAAATCTCAATGTAAAAATTCTCTTACAAAATCTCAAAAAGGGTCCATCCCTGTTTATTTCTCTCTGGGGTATATTTATACAATTTTTACAAAGTAGGTAGAATCTCAATAGTCGCAAAATTTCAGTTATGACAGAGGAGAGAGCAATCGCTCCATTTCCCCTACTCTGTCTTCTCTTAGTGCCAAGTGCTCATCTTCGCGCGGACTCGGTGCAGGCGATACATCTTTCCACAAGCTGAGATACGAGTCGTGAAGGCTCTGCTTGACAGCTGGCCTCGACGAAGTAACATTCTCGGGCTAACTGCTGTAGCTTGTCTTCCATTTTTGCACCGATGATGTCGAGGGCACTTAGTTGCGCACTGGGTTTGATCATGTACTTATCAACTTGGGCCATGTCCACCATATCTATCTGAGAGATATCGACCGAATCTCTCTCATCCTTCTCTTTTAGATCAAGTGAGATCTGTTCCACATTCATTTGCATTAATTCTTCTGCATCGCCTCCACTATCCATACCCAATAGCTCGCCTTCTATGGAATTAAATGCTTCTTCTAAATAATTGGTTACCTTTTGGGCTTGCACCTTGCCCAGGGAAATGTTGTGCTCCCAATCCTTCAACAGAATATTACCTCTGGTTTGTTCTGGGATGGCGAGCCTAGGAGCACCTACCGAGACTCTCCTATTCGTGGCTATCACCGCCTCCTGGAAGGCAACCCGAGCCGCTTCTGCATCCCTTTCTCTAGCAGTCAGGTTCTCGAAAACCTGGTTTATCAACAGACAATTTTCCCGGATCTCTCCTATCCTGGCGATCAAACTCTGCTGAGCCGAAGAGATACTGCTCTGAATTCCAATTGCCTGAGATTTGAACCTCCCGACATTGATCATCCTGCTTTCGGAGGTCTCTACCCGAGCCTGCAGCTCTTCAATCATAGCCCTCTGTTGGCCTGCCTGTATCCGACCATATCGGATCACTAGATGTGCCTGCTCGAGCTTGGTTTTGAGCACCTCTATTTCATTTTTATCAGCTAGTCGGGCCAGCTCTATCTCCATGCTCACCTGGCCTTTAGCATTTTCCATGGCTGAGGCCAATCTGGCCTCGAGAGTCCTGATCAGGTGATTTTTCCTTTTGAGGTGGTTCTTTAAAAGTCCGACCGAAAATTGATTCGCCGATGCATACACTCCTAGCGTCCCTGCAATATCAGTGGTGAATTGCTCATTCTTTTTATTCTTTCCGTTGGTCATAACTTTGTATTTCTTATCGGTCGACTCTCCCTCCTGGTAGAATTCCCTCTTTACTATCGCTTTTCTCTTTTTATCAAAGAAAAACTCGTTCGGAGGAAGTTCCTCTACTCTTATGGGCTTCAGTTCCTCATTGAATATCCATCCCTCTTCAATATTTCCTTGCGTCGACTGCAAGGGGGTGACAGAAGTAATGGGTTCCCCGATTTGTTTCACTGATTTTCCTGGGGTGTCGACTGGGTCCTGCTTCTTTGGCGGTTCAGGGGTCTTTGTCTCAGTTTCCGGATTCTATTTCTTTGGTGGGTCTGGAGACTGTGCCTCTGCTTTGGGATTCTTTGTTTGTTTCCCCTCATCCTGGCATTTTCCTGAGTCAGTAGCTGCATCTTTGGGACCTTCAGTATCCTTCAGTTCCATCTCGGAAACACCTGGACTCCCTCCTTGCAACACAATGGGAAAACAAATTCGTCTATGTTCCCGAAATTTCAATACAGAGGCTATGTCTTCGGGTGCTAAGGATCGGATCCGAGCTAGAACTTCCTCATAAGACCTCACCCCTCGGAAAATGTCATCTGGGGGTGAAATCTCATGCTCAAACCTCTTTAGCCCACAATTAGCTAAATGGTTTCTCACAACCTTCTGTGGATCATGTTTCTTATACTCGATGGAGACCAAATTCAGGTCTTCCAACGCTGCGGCCTCGGCTTTGGCATGCCCGAAATCCAATAAAGAATAAGAATTCAGCCGAATGGGAAAATACGACACACCTTCTTTGAGTATCCTTTGAGTTCTTTACTCACCCCGCCAATTACTGTCTGTCGGGCGACCTCGCGACAAGCCAACTTGTCGAGAATGAACAATGGTAGCGCAAGCGGGGGAACAACAACCCCGAATACTCTGAAGTACGAGAACTCTACCTCCACGTACCAGTCCTCTATGCCACTTATATTTGCTGCAATGCTGTCCACGATACAAGGTGGTGGATGACCAAAAATGGCGATATGCAGGGGCACCATCACCCAGTTAAAAATTTCATATGTGGAATTTTTCGCTTTATTTTCCCATATATTTTCGTGATATACATGTATGGGTATGTCTTCGGCTGGAGTCCAAGCCCAGCTCATCAATGGAAATGGTTTCATGGAACATATCATGTCCATAATATATGTGGACATGAATAATGAGGATGGTCTCCCACTTTCCTTCTGTTCCCGATACTCTGTGACCCAGTTGGCCAAACTATCTGAGAGTATCTTTGCCCAATTAAAAGAGCACCCTTCTGCGACCCGAAACATAAGAGGCACCCACGCAATGAAAAAATGCGATGTGTCCTCTCTCCCAAATAGCTGGCATGTCATCATGGCCACATATTTATACTGTGGCTCCAACGAAGCGATTGAATAAACGCCCTGGTCATTTGCTCTGAATTTTGCGGTGCACAAAACCCAATCCTTTATCAAACCGGGCATGGTTTTGTCGTACTGAATGCACTACTTCTCCTTGAATTCCTCTAGGAACTCAATGCCATATGTATATTCAGATGTCGCGGGTATCTTATACATAGTTTGTAGATGCTTGGGCCTAAAAGTCCCGATAGTGACTCACTACCCATTCATGATAGTCCTGGTGGGTATGTCCACGTGATCCAGTGCCCATCGGATCATGCCATAATATGGGAGAAACCGTGGTCTAGCTACTACCCTGTGCATTTCGGATTGGACAACTATCTTGTATTTGGTGTTTAGATCATCCTTTTCATTGTCGTCTGAATAATCCACCAATTCCGATTGCAAAATGGCTGAAACAAATGACCAGTTGGGGACCGAGTTGACACTTCGGGGTGAAGTGTTAGAGACATTGTCCGAGCCTTGTCCTACGACCTCGACATTCGCCTTTGCTTCTTTCCGCGGAGCCATAGCCGAAGCTTGCGTTTTCTCTCTTCTGCGATAGAACTACATATACATGCAGAAATTAGTTTACTCAGAATTGATGAGCTCTGCGTGCTTATGAAAATGCATTCGTTATAATGAAATGAAACTCTTATATATATTTGAGAACTCGGTACTTTTCAAAATAAGCCTGTCAAATCGTAATTAGAAACAAATTTATTGCATAAAATCCGATCTTATATGCGTAGATTTACCCTATTTCTCCATAAATGTCATAAATTTTTGGCGGTTTGACAGTCAGTCGAAGTATGGAGAGAAATGGCTACCTCAGGAAACGTGCAAGCCTCGAGGCACGGGATATATCTATCTTTAGCTTAGTTAATCCAATCCCACCAATGCTAATCAATTTCTTCGCCATTCGTTATATCGTGGAATTTCTTTCAACATTTTGAGTTCCTAACTCCCGAGACTGCGAGGACTGATTTGGTTTAATTAAAGGTAATTGAGATTTGGAGGCATAGTTAATTTTATAACTTTTTCATTCGCCGTATTGCGATTCAGGATTTCGAAGACAAGTTTCTGAGAGATTTATACGCCGAGTCGCGAAACTGCGAGATTGCGAGTCAAGAATTAATTAGGGGGAAGATAATCTTGAATTAAGTGACTAATTAATCATGTTATGATTACCTCGTGACTTCGTGAGTCGGGGTTTAGAAGCTGGAATTTTCGAAAGATATAATGCCGAGTGGTGAAATTCCGAGAACAACTTTTACCATGGTTATCTTTTCGCCTTTGATCCTTGACATGGGTCATCCAGAAAGGACTTCGCGTTCTCGGCTCTCGGGGCGATAAAAATAAAATTTCGGACTTGGCGAACGCCGAGGCGCAAAAACTCGATGACGTCTAATCGTGAGTTAAAATATATTACCCTGGCTACTGTCTTGAGTGAAAATTTAAAACGACTTCGTCGTTTCGTGACTCGGGACATGTGAATTCATGGGTTATAGCATCCGACCTGCGAGAGCCCGAAGTAAAACAAAAAGGGGCGAACATTCTTACGAAAGTGGACTTTTTTCGAGAGTAGAAAAACATCACTGTTCACGCGACCAGGTTTCAGAGGTCTCATCATCTCGGAAGGAAAAAGAAAATCAACTTTAGACTTCAAGTATCGAATTGAAAATTGCGACAGGCCAAAAACAAAGGTGGCTCCAACACAAACTTTGACAGATATATATGTTGAGCATGATGAGCCCATTCCAATATATTGTGATAATACAAGTGCCATTAATATCTTAAAAAACTTGGTGATGCACTCCAAGACGAAGCACATTCCAATCAAGTATCACTTTCTATGGGAACATGTTGCAGAAAAGAACATCAGAGTTGAGTACGTGGGCACAAAAGAACAAGTGGCAGACATATTTACAAAACCACTTCCACGGGAAGCCTTTGAATATCTTCGCCAAAGAGTTGGAGTTATTTCTGCTCCAAAATGAATTCTTTTTGAATACTTTTTGAATGCTTATCTTATATGTATTAGATGTCTTAGATGGATAGTTCAGTCAAGGGGAGCAACCTAGGATGGAAATATACCTTTTCCATTGATGACAAAGGGGGAGATATTTATCAGATGCAGAGGACAGAGGCATGGTTCCAGGGGGAGAAGATTTATCAAATGCAGAGGTCAGAGGAAAATTTATGAGATATAGAGGAGAAAGGCATGTTTCTAGGGGGGGCATGAGTGATATGATTTCAGTATTGCATCAGAGTGTTTCCATCAATGCCAAAGGGGGAGATTGTTGATTAAGGTTGGATGTCATTGATGTCAACCCTTGAAGAAAGAACCATAGCACAAAGGTTTGGGTAATGGACCCAATATTGTTTGATGTAAATATGAATCATTATTGTCTTTCATGGTTGACAAGAAGTAAATATTGATGAACTCCAAAGTGGTCCCCTTATGGTGAAAGCCCTCACGGGAAGACGCTTTGCGGAGTAAGAGAACCCATGCTTAATTATGGAATAATGAGATGAAGGACAATGAATTTTTCAGGAAACCTATCCTAGATGGATAGTTCTTGTCATTCCATTTCTGGTGGTATGTGGAACGTCACATAAATCCTCACGGTTAGAGAGTTATGGCCATGAGAAGTTGGAGACCCCAGG
>SNQJ01S0178386.1:0-19680 GCA_010110895.2 Picea sitchensis | reverse complement strand
AGGGAGAATCGTGCGGAAGTATATCTGTGGGTACATCATTCCCGAGGGGAATAGGAAGGGCTTGGAACCTTCGGGCCTAAGCGAGAGGAGGTCCTGGTGGAGCGACCGCGCCGGTGAGGGCAGGTTGCATCAACAAGCATATACACATATTGAACAACATCATTTCACTGTGGGTGGAAGCTAGTGCATGCTAGATTTCTCTCTTGCACAAGTACAAGCAGATCTCGAACCACATCATTCCTCCATGGGGTAAAATAGAACAGGATAGCTTTCCATATTGCATAAGCACAAGTGCATCTCAAAAAACATCATTCCACTATGGGGGAAATCTAGTGTGTGCTAGATTTACCTCTTGTACAAACAAGCGCATTTCGAACAACATCATTTTATCATGGAGGAAAGCTTTCACATGCTAGTCTTCCCTCTTGCACAAGCATAAGCTCATCTTGAACAACATCATTCAACTGTCAAGGAAATATAGCCTGTGATAGGTTTCCCTCTTGAACAATCACAATTGCATCTCGAACAACATCTTTCCACCATGGGGGAAAACTAGTTTTTGTTGGCTTTCCCTCTTGCAAAAGCACAAACACATCTCGAACAACATCATTCCACCATGGGGGAAAGCTAGCGCATGCTAGCTTTCCCTCTTGCATAAGCATAGGCACATCTCGAACATCATTTGACTGTGGGGGACAACTAACACGAGATAGTTTCCCCTCTTACACAAGCACAAGCTCATCTCAAACAACATCATTCAATGTGGGGGAAAGCTAGCATGTGCTATCTTTTCCCCGAGCACAAGCACATCTTGAATAACATCATTCCACCATGTGGTGAAGCTAGTGTGTGCTAGCTTTACCTATTGCACAATCAAAAGTGCATCTTGAACAACATCATTCCACCATGGCTGAAATCTAGTGTGTGCTAGCATTCCCTCTTACACAAGCACAAGTGCATCTCGAACAACATCGTTCCAGTGTTGTGGAAATATAGCACATTCTAGCTTTCCCTCTTCGACAAGCACAAGTGCATCGCGAACACCATCCTACCATGGGGGAAAGATATCACGTGCTAGATTTCCATCTTACACAAGAATATACACATCTCGAAAAAGATCATTCCACTATGGGGGAAAGCTAGCATGTGTTATCTTTCTCTCTTTCACAAGCACAAGCACATCTCAAACAACATCATTCCTCCTTGGGGTAAAACTAGTGCATGCTAACTTTCAGTCTTGCAGAAGCACAAGAACATATTGAATAACATCATTCCATTGTGGGGAAAAGCTATCATGTGCTATCTTTCCCTCTTTCACAAACACAAGCACATCTCAAACAACATCATTCTAGCATGGAGTAAATCTTGCACATGCTAAACTTCACTCTTGCACAAGCACAAGCACATCTCAAACAACATCATTCCACAGTTAAGGAAAGCTAGCGCGTGTTAGATTTTCCTCTTGCATAAGCACAAATGCATCTCGAACAACATCATTCCACCATGGTGGAAATCTAGTACCTGCTATATTTCTCTCTTGCACAATAAAAAGAACATCTCAAACAACACAATCCACCCTGGGGGAAAGCTAGCATGTGCTAGCTTTCCCTCTTCCACAAGCACAAGTGCATCTCGAACATTATTCCATTGTGGGGGAAAGCTAGTGTGTCCTAGCTTTCCCTCTTGCACAAGCACAAACTCATCTCACACATCATTCAATGTGGGGCAAAGATAGTGTGTGCTATCTTTCCCTCTTAAACAAGTGCATCTCAAACAACAAATTATTTTCTAGATTGTCTAACCCAACATTATTAGTAGGAGAAATATCACCTTCATCACACTTGTTCTATTCAACTTTATCTTGCAAATGTGAGTTGTCCCTGCCACACCAATTCTCTACTTCTTCATTCTCAGACATCCATTCTTCATCTTCCTCTAAAAGAGCCAGTAAAACATCATATGGCCTACCCTGTAAGTAGTCTTTCACAACAGAGCCTTCATCATCAAGGTTTTTTTCACTTGTACAGTGATGTTCATCATTCTCAAGGATTTTCGAGCCTACATAGTGCCCTTGTTTCTAATCACTCTCACTTGAAATTGTATCGAGCTCGGAGACATAACCCTGTTCTTGGACAGATCATGGTTTTTTTTTCCATGTAATGATAAAAGTAAGCACATAATTGTTCCATGTATTTCATATGCATTGGAAGGTGAGAACCTATGGATACATCATCCTCTCCATCATGATTACACTCCTACAACCTATGGTAATGAGAGCCTATCATTGTCTTATTTAAAGGAGCCTTTGGATTTTAGGTATGTTGGTCATTCAAGCTATCAAAATTTCCCAACGATTGGATTTCCGGCCATTGCATATAACAAGGTAAACGATGATGACCCAACTACAAACACATAGATGAAGTGAAATGACGTTCATTTGATCAATGCATAACAATAGGTAGAACCTTAGGTAGAGTATTTATATGCCCTCATTTTCCATCAAACTTGAGTAGCCAAAGAACAATGCAAAATAAAAATTCTTAACTTGTTGTCTGAATTGTTTGTTGCAATTTTAGAGGCTGCTAAGATTTAAGCTTATGGAAATGGACAACTACATGGGGGATAGACTATAATTTATTGTAGTGCATCCGTGCTCAAGCCTCTTAGAAAATATTGTTTCCAAACTATTGTGGATGATGTTCGATCCTTGTCCAATGACTATATAAGCCTACTTGATTTTATTGTCATCACTTATGAGGAAGAAAGGGTCTCTATTTGCAGTCTTTAAGGGATCGAGGATATGTCAACATTTCCAACAATCCCTTACTTGAAAGATTACTCTGTGGGTGCAGGAAAGTCATAGATTATGAAACTGGGTGACAGATATTCCTATGTAAAGTTCTTGCAAATTTCTTTAAAGTCCAACCCCATGGTCGAGCTAAGCATAGCCAACCTAGGGAATAATTAATAGGATTTATGTGTTATTTGTTTTGAAGAATCCATGTATTAGTTTCATCACAAAAACCAAAATGATATTGAAATCACAGTTTCGGTTTGTAAAGTCCTTGTTGCTGCAGAAACCCAAGAAAACATAGATAAAATCCCATATGTAATGTGTAAATCCAAACCCAAGAAAACCACACAAAGATATCTTCAGTACCCTTGACCAAGTCAACCAATACCATGCCCAAATCAACCAACACCGTCCATTTGAGACATATTTTAATGTAGACAATAAGCCTCTTAAATAAACTGCCATCACATGAAAACCATGGGCTAAAACCATGTGCCGCAATAAACCACAAGAACTCAATGATTAACCTAACATGGCTTTGAAAGGGGAAGGAGAAATTGGTATTTCTAATGAAACCAATTTAGAAACCAAGTCCTCTTACTACTAGTAAGGAATAAGTTCAATATTTAGGAAGAGGATAAAGCAATGTCCATAATAGAACTCACACTTTGTAATAATATTAAAATAGACACCAAGAATTATAAGACCAGCGAAAAGATGTAGTACTATTTAGTCCAAAATAGGTAATGTACTTCCATACAAAAAATTATAACATGAGTTATGTGGAGGGAAAAGGTACGAGTGATCACATTTTTTTACTGAATTTATTTTCCCATTTTTCTAGTGTTAGGGATGAATGTAAAATCTTGCAATCCCAACATTTCTAGTTTTATTGAAGTCATTTCCACAATCATTTTATACTTTGAAAATAATAACTTATGTTGAACAGAGAAAATTCATATTTTCAGATGGTTTTTTAAGCATTGTTATAAGAAATTAGAAGAATTGATGCAAGAACACCAACATTGGGGGGTAAGTTGCTTTCTATGCCAAAACAAAGGGGAAACAAAATATTTTCCAACAAATCCATGTTGAAAGAGTAACAAAAATGGGTGCAAAAGAAACAAAATGAACGCACAATGTCTACACTAGAATGTGGGGTTCTAGATTTAGTGCACAGTGATATTTGTAGTCCTAAATATGTAGTATATGTTGGTGGGATGAATTTTTTTAGAGCTTTCCTTGGTGCTTTTAGCATAAAAACTTGTATTTGTTACTCTAAAATGGTTGGTGCCTTTAGTGTTTTTCCACAATTTCAAGCAATGGCTGAAAAGTAGTTGGAGCCCTCAAGTTATTTTGCAAGAAAGATAGCATAATGAGGCAATTTACAACTCCATATTCCTCTCAACAAAATGGTGTTATGGGAGGAAGAACAAAACAATGGTGGATTTAGATGCATGCTAGTTTAAAGTCAACATGATAGAAGATATTGGACAAAAGTTTTTTCTACAACAACATATTTGTAGAATAGATTGTGGCAATAAATGGAAAATTTTTAGAAGTATCTTGGTTTGGACTAATCAATTGGATCTAGCACGAGCCATTGAAAGAATAATTGTTATCCTCTCCACCCGGGTTCAAATCCCACCATTCCACCATGGAGGAAATCTAGCGCATGCTAACTTTCCATCTCCTAAAATTTTGAATAAAGGATAGAAGACTATCTTATTCATAAATCCATTGTGTTGCACAGGGATAAGCCTAGTTCAATAGGTTGTTTCCATATTTAATTCACAACTCTTTATCTCATAAACATACTAGGAAGTTAGCAACCCTTTTGCTACCCAAACTACCTCTAGCTCCACTTCTTCGTATGATTATCCAATAAATGATATAAGTTGGTCCTGTCAGGAAGTCCATTGGATCAGTAATCCAGTTATGATCTTAAGGCTTCAAGTGTTCTTACTTATATATGTGATCCACATGGGATGACTCTTCCAAGATAGCATGGGTCTGAACCCCCCACTGCAAATAGTCCCCCAGAATTGTTCCTTGGAATTAGTATGCATGGATAACTTTAAGATGTTCTAGAAAAGTAATCTATCCTTCAACCAAATTCAATTTTCAGATCTGCAACACTAGATAAATGCTTGAAAATTCCAATGTAATTTTGAAGGGGCAACAATTACTCTTTTAATGACATAATATTCATCATGGCATTTTGGATAAGTACACATATCCACAAGTAGTTTGTTTTGAGTTTGTTATAATTAGGGAAAAAATTGAAAAACAAAATTCTTTTAAATTCTTGTTTACTATATCAGCACATATGAGAAAAGATATAAACAAATCTGAATACCAAAAAAAAAAAATAGTGTAAAAAACAAACCTTTAGCTTACCTCCTGATCAATGAAAGATGTACCTCTCACATGTGTGGATGTAGACCTCTTGTATATGCTCAGAAAATTAGTTTAGGTTCATGGATCAAACCTCTAGGGTTTGATCTCTGTCAATATGGACTGAGAAACAGTTTGCCAAGAAATAGACCACAAAAAGGATGTTTGAGACAACAACAACAAGTACAACAAAACCCCACAATAGAAAACAACAAGACTTCCAAAGATGAACCAACATTAGCTATATATTTCTATCAAAAATAGACAAAGGCCTTTATATATTTACAATGGGTCCACTCAAGCTAAATTCCAACTAAAGAAAATAGTAAACTAAATGCATGTAGCATAAGGATGGAAATATATTGTAAATAATGCAATGCATGCAACTTGAAGGTTGAAAGATGTAAATAACAATTCTACATGCTGCTATAAAAGATAGAAAAATTCCCTCAAGAGATAGGTATTTCTAATGAGGCATATTCCTTGGGTTGCATCATTGGTGGGGTGTCCATTAAGTGATTGCATCCTCATGCACCACATCCATTCCTCCCTATTTAGCTAAAAGTGTACACACTTTCTCAATGAGCTAGGGGAATGTGCCTCCAAACACAGACTGGGAGGACCACTTGACTTGGCTTGGGATTTATGATTTACACTCCATGAGATCAAAATTATGTTTCTACTGCCAAGTCGATATGATGCACACATATAGTAGTGTATATTTTGCAAAAGGGGGTTGATAATATCGAATGGTATCTACTAGGTGAGATATCTAAACTTCATCTTGCAAAAGAGAAGGTTTATACAACTTAAGGTTATTAATGGTCACCACATCATGAATGGACAATTCTTAGGGAATATATAGATGATATGCATTATCATTGATATTTTGTATANATGGTATATGACACATAATGTATAGGTTTGAGTTTGTGATTTTATTGTCCTTTGAAACATTGCTTGTTGAGATATAAACAGACTTTATCCCCACTTGAAATTGTGTAGGAAATATATGACATTCTTGTATTGAGCATTTGAATCTTCTAGTGTTGTTGCAACTTGTGAATGGATGTGCTACAATTTTAAGCAAAGGATGAAGCATGTTTATATTCATGTTGTTGGTGTGGGGAGCTTGTGGGATGAAGAGTGACTAGTATCTCATAAGGATAGTCAGGGGTTGATACCCATAGCGTTCTTCAAATGGTAGGTACCTTGTTGGTATTTTCACTGCCCTATTATAGTTGTGTTGTAGTACATGTAAATATGTATAACACTATTTATTGCAAGTGTAATAAATATGAAGTGCATGTACTAAAATGAGAATCATCACTTTATTATATCCACGTGTTTGAGGGTGAAAGGTTGTAGAAAGATAAAATGAAAATCCTAGTAATTTCCATAGTGTTTTCCAGAAGGTGTAGAGAAAGTCAGATTCATGATCAAAGATAATGTTAAGAGGTATCCCAAAACAAGAAAAAACATGAGAGAAGAAGAGTCTGTTGTTACACAGTGGCTTTGATACACAATATAAAGATGGTCATTTTTGAGAAACAATGAAAACCAACAATATACAATCATTCTTGTGGTATGTCATAATTAAATCACTAAAAAAATCCATGAATATGAATTCCTGAGGCCAAGAATAGATGGGAACAGGATAATACAAACTCAATTTACAGTTGGTTAGCTTGTTATGGCTATGAAGAGAGCATTGGAAGATGAAATATTACACTTATAAATGCATATAGAGTCAAAATAAGTGACACTATAGATGTTGGAGAGTCTTTAGATTTCCAAAAATGAATACACATGTGGTTCTTGCAATGCCATAAGACGGTTTGGGGTGTTGGAAACACACAACTACTTAAGTTTATAGAGACAACCTTCATGAACTAAATAATCTAAAAATGGGTTCTAGTTGACCTTTGTTGGATGAAGTATGGCCTAGCATATAGGACCCAAAAAGATATATGTCTCACAAAGTTGTTTCTAGTCCTCATATGTAAAAAATTGCAAATTTAGAATGCACATAAATTGAGTTGGGGGGTGGATCAACATATCTACTACCTTATTATAACACCATTTCTTGTATTTAATGACCAAATTAAATTGTTTTATGTAATGTTCCTAGTTGACATGGAGTTTTTCCTTTATTTGTTATTGAGAATTCATAAAAATCAATTGATGGGGGTTAGTGTGCAAATTTTTTTATTTACCCAAGATGTAATGGTGCCATTACTTAAGGGCTTGCACTAGTGCATAAAACTCTTTGTCAAATGTGTTTTAGTTCAATTTGGCTTCAATCAATGTTTTTGAATGGTAAGAGATGAGGTGACATTCCTATCTAATTATCATGCATATTAAATATTGAGAATCATCCATCTCAATATCGAAAGGTTTCTACAAATATAGAATTTTTAGTACGAGATTTGAGCAAAGCACTGCTTTTAATTTTTGAAAAGTGTCATGAACATATTTTGTCCATTTGAATGTAGCTTGATGAGAGAGTTGGTGCAAATAGTGAGAAATATGAAAAAAATGTAGAATGAAACACCTATAGTATTTAAGGCCTCCAAGAAAACTCTATAGTGTATCCACTATAGAAGGTGATGGTCAAGTTGCAAGTGCTTGAACCTTAGTAGGGTTAAGGAGAATACCCTCTTATCCAATTATAAAATCAAGATATTGCATTAATTTTTTTTTGAAGAATGGATTCTTGCATTTGACCTATATTTTGTGGACATGAAACAGTTCCAATACAGTGTGCACAAGTTATAGATGGTCCTCCCATGTTCCATTGAAAATAAGAATTTCATCTAAATATATACAAAAATATGGCACAATTAGACTGGAAATTTCATTTATTGGTCTCATAAAGGTGGTGGGGGATTGGCGATATCAATAGGAATCACCAACCATTGATATAGGCAAAATCTAGTTTTGAAGAAAGTATTCCATGTATCCTAAGAAGCCATGCAAATTTGATGGTAGCATGTTGTTAGATCTAACTTAATAAAGTACATGGAAGTCGGTTCCCTTAAGATAATCTAGCAGATTATTAATTCATGGTAAAGGATAATGTTTTTTAATAGTGACTAGATGTCATTCTTCATTTTATTTCTTAGGGATAATGAAGACTAGGGATCCAAAACCTTCAAGGTGATGAGATAGGTTATATGTGTCCAGATTCAAGTAGATATTGGATTTGATGTTATAATTGTGAATAGATGCACTATGAAACCTTCCAATATTATTGATCCAAATTATTTTGAGAAAGAAATGAAGGAAGAGATCCCTAGCTTGAAACCAGAGACTTTTGAACTTTTTCCGCCAGTATTCCTCTTCTAGTCTATAGGCCGAATGAAGAGCTTGGTGAAAATTTGCTTCTTTTTCTATAATTTCTCTGGTTATTGTTGTTTCTTCCATATTGGTTTGAAGATTTTTGATATTTTTCTAGGCTTCCAGACGGGATTTCATGGGGAATTTCTTATCTCTTGCCCATATTTTGAGGGCCTTTTTAACCCTTCAGAGATCTTCTTCCCAAATGAAGAATGGGGAGCCAGTGACCAGAGTGTTCCATTGTTACTGAATTATTTGGAAGAATCCCTCATGCTAAATCCATAGAGGGTTGAAGCGGAAAGGGATTACACCTGCAGTACCATATTTTTTGAATTCAAGTAGGATGGGATTGTGATATGACCCACCAAAGGGGATGATTTTGGAGAGGGGTCTCAAGCCCAAGAGCAGGAAGGAATTTTGAACCAGAAATCTGTCTAATCAGGAAGCGATGTGGCCAAGGCCAATACGCTTTTTGGTCCAAGTAAACTTTCCTTTGGAGGGTTTGATGTCCGTTAGATCCCAATCAAGAATTAGCTCATCGACCCATTCTCAAATCGGATCTCTAATCATAGAACCTCCCCTCTTCTCTGACGTATTTAAGACTACATTAAGATCTCCTTCTATAATTATGTTTTCTAAATGCATTTTGTTGGTAGCTTTTCGAAGAAGCTCTGAAAAAAAATAAAAAAAAATAAAAAAATTCTGAGAAGATGTAATGATATTTGGTAATATTTTTGGTATTTTCTAACAATTTATGGTTTGGACGTCTTGTCAAATACTTTGTTGTTTGGTATTCTTGGGTATTTTCTAGTTCAAAAAGTTCATAACAGTTCATTGTTTCTCCTTTAAATTTATTTGATACCCAACATATATGACAACAAATAAGATGACAATACCCAGCTATGCTACGATTTACTTTATAGCACATATATAGGAACTCAAAGACAAAAATTGTGTTGGAAAATTACAGTATCCATTGCACGTTAAACAATAAAAAAATAGAACTTTAAATAAGTGATAATGAACCTGTTGTTTATTACTGTAGGTGGTATTTACATATGTTGAGGAAATGGTGTTGTATATAGTTTCCAAAGACTTTACACTTCCAAATATGAGCACCCACAATAGGAGCCTCCTATATTGCAAAGAGAATGCACCCATCTTACAAGGAATCGACTCCCACCAGTCTACAAGTCGACCCACACTTCATATTTGCCCTCAATCAGAAGAAATACGATCCAAAACTTGAGAAGGCACTTCCTCTAGAAATATTTCAACCCTCAACAATAAATTTAGTCACAGAGCAAGAGACACGACCATACACATATATATTCTCTTCATAATGAAGTAATGTGCCCCCTTCTCATCATAACTCAGCCCAAAAATGAAGTGGGACTTAGATAATGGATAAATCGGTCCCTTGGTCATTGGTAATGAACCTAGGTTTGGGGAATACTCTACTATCACTGATATATATTTTCTAGCACCTCCACCAGCTAAGAAACAAGTGAGGAAATGATCCACAAAGGGACAGTGTTGCTCCAAAAATAGAGATTGAGCTCTCACAATTCTATTTTCCCTTTTTACCACATAGAATGTGCCCCAACTCTTATAAATTGAGCATGTTGAATTACCCGCATCATTATCTAAGGAAACTCAGCCTTCTTCCAACTACTCTACACTCTTGAACACCAAACTCAACCGCCACCTCCAAATGCAGTCACAAATATGATTGAAAGCACCACCACTGAAGATATCTTAGTTATCAATGAAGAACAAAGAATAAATATGGATGATCTCCTCTCCAAAATGACTAACTAGGGTGGATGGTCTCACCACCGAAGCCAATTTCTGAAAATTCCTTCTAGGGTTTCTGTCCCAAGAGTTCCAAAGCCACAATGAGCTCTCTTAATGAGAAACTAGAAAAATGTCAATACTAGAATGAGAGAGAACCCTCCTTTTTCCCTTTTATTTGTTCATTGACTCTTTTGCAACCCTTTTACCCTTGTAATCAAGTTAAGTGATGTTTCATATTCTTCTTAAGTCACTTTAGTCATTTTTTTTCCTTTTTCCCCTTTTTAATTATCTAATGTCATTTTGTTAGGAACTTTTCCCCTTATGACATTAAATAATTAATTAATTACCTACTTAAGGATTGTATCCTATGAGAATAACTTAGGCTACTGCTTCCAAGTCCCATGATCACTCGGAAGGGGACATAACAGTCCTCCCTCCACGAGATTTCTTGTCCCCAAGCAATTGTAGATTTGGGTGCTGCAAAATTTGCTCACTCTCCCAAGTGGCATCATCTGCAGACAACTCTCTCCATTTGACAAGATATTCCCTAATTACCCTATTCTGAACCTTATTTTCCCGAACCTACAATATTTCTTCAGGAACTAGTACTAGTTTCCCCTCCTCATCCAATGGAGGCAGTTCTACTAAAGTTGTGATGTGTTATCCCATTGTCGGTTTGAGACACGAGACATGAAACACATTATGGATCTTACTCCCTTCTGGAAAATACAACTCATAATCCACTTCACCAACTCTCTTGGTCCCCCTATAAGGTCCGTAAAATCATGGCTTAATTTTCTCCACACCACTCTTCTTTGGAGAAGACTGTCTATATGGATGCAGCCTTAGAAACACCAAGTCCCCTACCTCGAAGGTGCCTTCGACCCTATGTCTATCTGCATATATCTTCTGTTGGTTCTAGGTTATCTACAGGTTATCCTTAAGAGCCTTAAGAATATCTTGGCTCTATTGAATCCATTCTTTGGCCTTGGGAGCCCTGTTGTCCCCAAACGCCAAGTATATAAAGGATGGGGCATCATATCCATATAATTCCCTAAATGGTGACATCCCCACAGACATATGATAAGTGGTGTTATAAAAATGATCACCCAAATGTAATCACTTAACCCATGTATTTTGCTTCTCGGACACGTAGTTATGAAAATACCCCTCTAACCATTTGTTCACAATATCTGTTTGGCCATCTTTCTGTGGGTGGTAACTCATATTGGGAGTCAACTTTGTGCATGCGAGTATGAACAGTTCCATAGGACTGTGGGAAGAGTTGTAGCATCTACAACTCTTTCCACAGTCCTGTGGGCAGAGTTGCATCTACTTACAACATGGACAGAGGTGTAGCATCTACAAATCTATCCAATGGCTTGTGGGCATAGTTGCATCTATCCACAACTCTACCCACATGCATGTGGTCAGAGTTGTATCATCTAAAACTCTACCCACTGACATGAGGGTAGAGTTGCATCTATCTACAACTCTTCCCACATGCCAGTGGGAAGTTTTGTGGCATATACAACACTATCCACAGGCTTGAGGGTAGAGTTGTATCATCTACAACTCTTCCCACTGGCCTGAGGGTAGAGTTGTATCTGTCTACAAATCTACCCATAGGACACGGGCGAGTGGGCAGTGTTGTAGCATCCACAACACTTCCCAGAGGCTTGTGGACAAAGTTGTAGCATCTACAACTCTTCCCACTGACCTAAGGGAATATTTGCATCTATCTACAACTCTTCCCACCTACAAAATTTCCCACAGGCCTATGGGAAGAGTTGTATATGCTACAACACTTCCCATAGGCATGTGAGAATAGTTGCATCTACAACTATTCCCACAATCCTATGGGCAGAGTTGGGGCATATACAACTCTACCCACTTGCTTATGGGCAGAGATGTAGATGTTTTGGGTAGAGTTATAGATGTTAAAAATTTGACGATGCTACAACTTTTCCCACAGGCATCTGGGCAGAGTTGGAGAATCATGCTACAAAACTTCCCAGAGGCTTGTATCATCGAGAGATGGATGGGGGAAGTTTGATCGAGTAATTGTTGTATCATCCTCTACGATGTCCATTCAACTAGTATATTGTGTTCTTTAGTAAGTGAGACCTCGTGAATACAATGTGTAAATGGAGCTAATGTCAAACCCTTATTCCCTCCCCCACCGCACCTTAGGCTCTAACCTAATGTGTACATAAACTCTACACAACCAATGACATCCAAGATAAACCAATTTCTAGAAATCCACAAAAAATAAAATAAATCAAATCTATAGTTGAACCATGGCCTCAACAAATATTAGAATTTTGTATGGTTAGGTTAATAGTTCTATGTTATTACTATATGTCTTCACATGGAAATAATAAGCATGAATCATTTAGTGAAAAAATAATGTATCCTCCCTCACTATGGTATTAAAATTTTCTTAGAGTTGTATGTGTGTTTTGTAAATCACATTGCTTTTAATTTGTTTTTTTTGTGATATATTCTTAATTGCAAGCTTCTTAAGCTTAGTAGTGTATTCTTTATTGAGGTTGTTGAATATTGAGTGACTTAAAATACCACCTTGTCATCACATATATTTTCTTATGTTGATGTGATAACATCCTCCTTCACTATGGTACTAACCTTACCTATAGTATCATTGTTATGTCTTGTGGGCCCTCTTTGCTTGTGATTATTATCTATGTGATGTATTTAAAGTGATTACCACAAGCTATTATTACAATGACATATTGCTATAGTGGTATTTCGTTCCACATTAATAATTACTCTATGTTTGTCTTGGGTGTATGATTGTGAATAACCCACATGGATAACAATTGCAAGGAAGATGGTTTATGAGGCATTCCCTGAGCCAAATTTTTTTCCAATGAAAACACTAGCTTTGGGGAGAAAATCCTTCAATTTATGTGATAGCATCCTTCCTCCCTCTAGGACTAACATCATAAGTGGTCTCAATGGAATGCCTTCCAAGTTATCACTACAACTTGTTACAATGGCTTATCCCTATCAATGGTATCAATATCATGCATTACAAGTTATTACTTCAACATATTACAATACTTATTAGTGGTATCAATATTGTGCATTACAAGCAATAATTATAATGGTATATAGTCATTAACTTAATACAAGTTATTACTACAATGGCATATCATTATTGACTTACTAGAATCTACAAGAAATGCACATTGAGCTATCCAACATTTATGGAACTATATGATTATATATACATTGTTCAAAATATGTGCATATACATCAAACAGTGCACATACAGTAGCATACATGTTGCAAATCTTGGTGCATATTTCTTTCCAATACTAAATTGGTATATCTCAGTGATGGACCCTTAATGAATGAACATTTTGTACACAGGGCCTTGTAATTTAAATATTTATTGTGCATAGGGGCTTCATAATTTGAATATTTATTTGGTCTTCATAAAAAGTATATTTTTGTCAATGGGTTGTGCTTTAGTGGTGAAGATAGTGACATGTTAGGATTCCCTTGAGGCGTGAGTAGGCCATTATGGTTAGGTGCAAGGCCTAAGTGACTTTTACAAAATAGTACCCTATGTTGTGGAAACTCAACAATATGGACATGCTTGTGCTGATTGTTCCTACTTTGAAAAATGATTTATAGAATAATATCCTTACTGCAACAACTTTGTTGAAGTAAAGTGATTTTCCCCTCACAATGTGACATTGTTGAAATAATACCCCTTGTCGCAACAACTTAACTGAATGGATGTGTTTGTGTTAATGGTTTTACTTCGAAAAAGTACTACCCCCTCTCATGACAAATCAGGAGAACAAATGTTATTATGTTAATGGTTTTCCCCTCCAAAAGTGATTTTGACAAAATAATACCCCATGTCACAACATACTACAACAAATCCCTTTGATTAGCTCCCTTTTTTTCTTCCACTGGTTTTTTTAATGTATTTTTATCCATTTTTTTGCTAAAGTTGGCGATATTTATCGGGATGGCGCTATCTATAGAGCTATCTGTGCTGAGAAACAGAAGTGGGTGCTAAACTAGGCGTTATTAGCTCCTAGTTTAGCACCCTAGTTAGCTCCTAATTTAGCTCCCTATTTAGCTCCCAGTTTAGCTCCCAGTTTAGCTTCCAATTTAGCTTCCAGTTTAGCTTCCAGTTTAGCTCCCATTTTAGCTTCCAGTTTAGCTTCTAGATTAGCTTCCTTTTTAGCGTCTATTTTGGCTTCCAATTTAACTCCCAATGTGCCTAAATAGTAATTGTGTTTAGTTTTTGAGGGTTAAGTGGATAGGGGATTTGGGGATTAAGTTATTTAGGGATTTGAGGTATAGGGATTAATGATTACCATTTAATGGATTAAGGGTTAAGGGATCAGGGGTTAGAGTTTAAGGGATTAAGGGTCAATGGCTAATGGATTTGGGGCTTAGGGATTAGGTAGTTTAATGGTTAATTGATTAGGGATTATATATGGTCAAGGAATTAATGACATCCATCAACCCTTAGTACATATAATCATTGATATCATCCATGTATCATTTTCATCATCCGTCATTTCCATATGTAGAATCTTTGTCATAATTGATCTCTTGAAATGACATGGAACTTCCAATACACCCATCACAAATATTGTCTTCCATCGACCCCTAACAATGACCAATGAATGGGGCCAATGTTTAAATTTCTTCAGTTTGTTCCTGTATGCATCGAAATTTGACATGGTTAGACTAGACACATGCATTGATGGTATGGGAGGGTTTCAAGATTCAAGGATGTCTGATGTCCCCACATAATCTTTGAGATCGTCCATGTTTTCATCAATGTTCATAATGAACATCTCATTGTCATGATTTCTCATTTACATATGTAGAATCTTTGTTGAAACTCTCTTTAAATGTCATGGAACTTCCAATTCACCCACCAAAAGTCCCATGCACTGACCCCTTATAGTGAGTAGTGAATGGGGCCAACGTTGAAATTTCTTCAATATGTGCCTGTATACATCGAAATTTGACATGGTTAGACTAGAAACATGCCTTGATGGTATGGGAGTGTTTCAAGACTCAAGGATGTATGATGTCCCAACATAATCTTTGAGATTGTTCACATTTGCATCAACGTTCATCATGCACGTCTCATTTTCATCATTCGTCATTCCCTTCTATAGAATCGTTGCCAACCATATGATCATTACCCCTACTATCATCATTATTTTCAACCATATGATCATTACCGTCATGATTATTTCCATCCTGAAATAAACTTGTAATCATTTCATTCAATCCTTCTTCATGCACTGCATTTTCACTATCATCATCATCATTAAAGCTATGCAGCATGTCATCATTGTATGCTAATCTCATCAGATCTTCAAACTTATCAGCTGGTAGTATTCTTTTCGATGTTTCTCTTTTCACCCTGGTATGGTTTAAAGTATGGTTTGGATCATCCTATCCAAACCTCAATAACCTAGTTGATCTTGGGTATTAGTAGGTGGATCATCAATGTCTTCTACCTATCAACATACACACTCATTATTTAATGTTTGGAAAGAATTGGATAAATCATAATTGTATCAATTCCAAAGAAATATAATCAAATATATTGTATTAACCAATAAGAATATAGAATGTATGAACATATATACATCAATTGAATAGAGGAATATTATTTTATATACTACTTTTTTTCTACAATAATTTAAAATTAAACACAATTTTGACAACAATTGGAGATGATGTGTATACATATTTGAATGATGTTGACATGCTAGGCTTATATTTTGTTAGCCTTTTCCATTCACCACTGTAATATGATGGACCATAATATGCCATTAATATCCTACTGGTTTGTTGTGAATTGTTTTTATTTTTAGATCCCACATGGGCATTTTGGACAATAAAGAGGCCCAAATTTGCTCCATGAAATTGGAGGGTCATATCATGTAGTTGTATCCCCAAAATTGAAACACCTCATACACTCTAGGTAGTTGTTGATCAATGGGCCAAGCACAATATAATCAACGATCAAATTACATAACATAGTATTGTACCATAGCTTTGCAATCTATTATCTTAGAATAATATTCTTGGACCAAACCAAACTATATTTCTCATCCCTAATCCTTACATAAATATGAGATAAAGTTCCACATGACATTTCCATTATGATAACTTCTCTCTTGCAAATCCCAAGAATACCAATATCAATACCAATACCATACCATATCATACCAATACCATACCAATACAATACTATACCATACCAATACCAATACCAATACCATACCATTGCATACCAATAACAATACCAATACCAATACCATACCAATACCATACAATTTCATACCAATACCATTGCATATCATTGCATGGCAATGGTATGCATCGACAATGATATGCATACTAATGCCATACCAATACCAATACCATACCAATATCAATACCATACTATACCATACCAATACCAATACCATACGACACCATACCAATAGCAATACCATACTAATATCATACTATACCATACCAATACCAATACCAATACCAATACCACACCTATAGAAATACCATGCTATACCATTCCATACCAATACCAATACTATTCCCATAGCATACCAATACTAATACCATACCATACCAATACCAATACCATTGCATGGCAATGGTATGAATTGGCAATGATATGCATACCAATATGTTGAGAAATACTGAGAGGGGGGGTGAATCAGTATTTCGAGCAATCAATTGATTTTCTCTTTTCTTTCACTGAAAACCTTAGGCTACTTTGTAGAGACAAACTATTGTATAGTCTTAAGAAAACAAGAGTGCATCCAGAGATCTTATTATGAATTTCTTCATTCATCAGATGTCTATTAAGCAGTAATTCAGTGTAGTAATTAACAAAATAAACCAACGCACATGAGTAAGATACATGAACACCATGATTTAAGGTGGAAACCCAAATCGAGAGAAAACCACCGCTTCCGTTGTCTCTGTCTTCAATAATTATTATTAAGAAAACATTTTAAAACATTGTACTAGTGCAGACTCATACTAGTACGCAGGCTTCTACCTGTAGAAGGCTGCAACCTTCTCTCATTTACCAAACTTTCCTGGAAGGGAGCTTCAACCCCTTGAAAATAGCACCAGTTTCTACTGGTAGGATGCTTCTACTGAAGGCTTTAACCCTTAGACTCGCTGCTAACCACGTTTCATCAATTTTCACACTGGATCAGGCAGTTTCAACCCTTTGTACATTTGTCAACAAACATATTTTGCCCAAAAATTCAGAATATCAGCAGTAACCCAGACTTGTATCCCAAAATCACATCAATACATAATTTTCTAGTGGCTATAACAACAACTGCAATTATCTCTAAAAGAAACACAGATCTACTGGTTGCAAGGCAGTTGCAAAAGCCTCCTAAACACACATTAACCAAGACAATAAACCTGGAGATGATGCCTCAGCTCTCCTAGTTGCTAAACCCACTAAAGAGAACTCTCTTTCAATGTAGATTTGCCACCCAACTACCACAATGAGGTTCCTCCCTCCTCAAACCTACCTTGCAGCCAACACAAATGACCTCAGCAACCTGTAGATGTCCCTATGGTCAGAAAATGGCCTCCACGTCCTGCAAAAAGACCCCTGTGACCTGTCAAAATCCTTACCACCCTCCTTTGCTTGCAGATCTGTCGTAGAAGAGGGCATCGACCCCTTCTCAATACCATGGTTCAAAACCACTCAATGCTAATGGCATTCCTTTGGTTTACTCCACGGGGCTCTTTAATCTTTGACTGGGGGGTTAAGATCTCGGCATAATGAACCAATAATGCGAAGGGAAAAATCGGGTCCCTATTGCTCTGGGTCCATATTTATTGCTCTGGGGAAATCGGGTCCCTATTGCTCGGGTCAATATTTCTTTCTCTAGGGAAATCAGGTCCCACATAAAAAAAAAAATTGAAGTAAAGCTACGCGCCCATCCAACGATTGTTACCACGATCCCTTACCTTATGCAATCTGATGGATTTCAAGCCCACTATACCTGAGCACCCTGAAATCTATCCATAGATCATCACAGAGTTTCCTATCAATACACTCAATTGCTCTGGGTATTCTTCTCCTGAGAGAGTATCACCAAAACTCAACCATACACTGATTTTCTTTCTCCTTCTTCATACATTATATTTATACATGAAAACTCTTCTTCTTCCTTTGACTCATCCTTTGCCATCAATGACAATATTTCCAACAATCTCCCCCTTTGTCATTGATGGAAATACTCTTCCTCTGTATTTCTCCTCCCCCTTTGACATCAATGGAAAAGAGTAGACAATACCATGCTCCCCCTGAGATCATGCTCCTCTTTTAATGACATTGGAACTGGTGCTTCTGGTTCCAGCTTATTCAACAACTGGATGCTCCTTCAATTGAGGGAATACTGCTTACTTCAACAGATTATGTAAATGATGTTGGTTCCAACTCTGGGCTTCTACTGATGGTTAGGCTTCGGCTTTTGCGTTGGTCATTCGGCTGCTTCAACTGCTCTTGGGAATGATCCTGGTTCAACCAGTGCTACTTGGGCGACTCCTTATTCAATTTATTTTGGTTTAACTGATGTTGTTGGGGTTGTTGGGAATAATAATAATAATTTTGTTCAATTGCTTGGAATGATGTTGTTGGGGCTGCTAGGATTTATGCTCCTTGTTACCCATCTCTAACTGCTTATGTACATTATGTTTTATTGTTGATGCTGAAAATGAAACTAGAAATAATGCTCCTTCTACTGGTGCTGGAAATGAGACTAGAACTGTAAGAGGAACTGATGATGCAAATACTGGTTCTACTGGTGGTTGATAGGGTTGTTGGTGAAATTGGTGTTGCTTCTTCAACTGATTATAGAGCTGCTTCTGCTTAATAATAATAATAATTCTGGTTTGTGATGATGGTAATGATCCTGGAACTGAGGAAGCTAGGAATCCAATTTAAACTGCTGATGTTGCAAATGCTCTTGGAACTTAGGCTAGTAATTATGATCCTGGTTTAATTGTTGTTGTTGGGCAGTATCCTTGTGCCTGTTCTTGTGCATCTTGAGATGTTTATCCTTCAACTGGTGCTCTTGGTTCTAATAATTATGCTGGGAATCCTGGATCTACGCATCTTCATAATAATCCTTTTCATATGAACAAGGACCCCCCTTAGCCAGAGCATATAGAGATGCTCATCAGCACCTTACAACCAATTGAGGCTTCTGTACTTAAGTAGACCTGATCCTCTGCATGGCAGAGACTACTCCCAGTTTTTGTCGGAGATATTTGAACGCTTCCCTGGGTAGAGGTTT
>SNQJ01S0178384.1:0-15630 GCA_010110895.2 Picea sitchensis | reverse complement strand
CATAAAATAACAAACAAGACCTAGTCAGAGGATAGGGGGTCTCATCATGAGCCAACCTATTAGGTTCATGGATACCTAACAATATTCCATTGCCACCATATGGTTACCACACCAGGGCAGTGACCTTTGGTTGCATGGCCAAGGAAAAGGGGGTCTCATCACGAGCCAACCTTCTCATTTTTGTGAAAGTACTTGTGGGTAACACTGTCAGTTCTGGTCACCTTGCCAAGGCAGTGTCCTCTGGTTAGCCCTTGAATAGAAAAAGAAAAAGAAGAAGAAAAGGCAAATAAAATAATAAAGCAAGAAAAAGAATAAAGGGAAGAACAGGCTTGAAAAAAATGCATCCATGACAGGTACAACTCGCCTTCTACAAAGGCACCCACAGATAACATTATGCATCCTTGGCTATCACTGTACCCACATGTCTAGACATCCCCTAACCACATCACCTCACTTACATGGTTTGGATGAAATCCTCCTAGAAACTTTCCTTTTCTTGTGGATACTAGCCCAATAGGATATCTTGTCTTCTCTCCAATATTGTATTGCAGGTTTTTGTAATGTCTTTGAGCTATTGACTGATGTATTAGGGTATTATGCATATGTTTAATAATATTGATGATGAGATGTGATTAACATTGCTATGATCCCGGTGACTGATGAGCCCATGGAAGGCGTAGCTTTTGATGTGCAGGACCATGCCCGATGGACAGGTACCAGTTGGACCGGTACACATGGGGAGATGATTAGTTCATACCTCCATGGGGTTGAAGAGACCACTAGATGGATGCAGAGGCCCCATCAGGGGGAAGAGACAAGATGATGGCTGATCAGGGTTTTGCACCGGAGAAGAAGAGGACGTTCCATCAGAGGCACTTTGGCAGAGCCCGACCTAGGAAGATTGACCCACTTCTAGTGAAATGTGTGCCCTGGATGGCCTAGGACGTCACCTATAGGCTCATGACATCATCTTGAGTGTGTGGCAGTTTGACAGGGCAGTTGGCATGTGTAGCATGATGGAGAGGCCCAAAGAGGGCTAACGTTTTTCTCTTTATTGTTGCATTTGCACTAAAAAGGGCTAACGTCTCCCTCAGAAGGGGTGACGACTCACTTTTTTCCTAATTAGGGTTTTAATCTGAGAATTTGATGTAGAAACAATATTATTTTGGTATTATGGCTTTGTCGGCCTTTTTATGACCTAAAAGTTAATTTAGGTCATTGATACAGTATATATTGAGGAGTTTTAGCCTCATTTTATCAGGATTCATCACTCACTCATTAGTGAGGTCTGATTTTTAGCACCCTAATTGGGTATTTTGTTGGTTTAGTGAGGCACACTTGTTGAAGGAAGACATTTCTTGGCATTTTATGGTGTTTCTCTTGAAGGAAGGTGTTACAACTAGGGTTTGCATGGTTATTTCTTGATGAATTGTAAGTATTTTTCTGCAAAAATTCTTGATTGAATGGTTGTAGTCTTATTTTCTTACGTGTATTTATAATTTGTTGAATCAAAACCCTAGGTGACAAGAACACAAGTAGGTCCTTGTCTCAAGTCCCCTAAAAGAGAAACTTTTTAGCCATTGAAGAAGGAAAAAAGCCTAGCCTTTGCTACACTCTTCTCCTTTTCTTCCCCTATTGCTAACCGTACTTTCCAGAGGTCAAGAAGGAGGAGACGTCCCAGGCCTAGGTTATCTACACCTAGGGCCATTTTTCTTCTAGGGTTTGATGATAGAGCCTTGTTGTAGCAACACTCTCCCTCATTACACTCTCTTGTCTTGATTTATCNTGGGTATTTTGTTGGTTTAGTGAGGCACACTTGTTGAAGGAAGACATTTCTTGGCATTTTATGGTGTTTCTCTTGAAGGAAGGTGTTACAACTAGGGTTTGCATGGTTATTTCTTGATGAATTGTAAGTATTTTTCTGCAAAAATTCTTGATTGAATGGTTGTAGTCTTATTTTCTTACGTGTATTTATAATTTGTTGAATCAAAACCCTAGGTGACAAGAACACAAGTAGGTCCTTGTCTCAAGTCCCCTAAAAGAGAAACTTTTTAGCCATTGAAGAAGGAAAAAAGCCTAGCCTTTGCTACACTCTTCTCCTTTTCTTCCCCTATTGCTAACCGTACTTTCCAGAGGTCAAGAAGGAGGAGACGTCCCAGGCCTAGGTTATCTACACCTAGGGCCATTTTTCTTCTAGGGTTTGATGATAGAGCCTTGTTGTAGCAACACTCTCCCTCATTACACTCTCTTGTCTTGATTTATCCTTTATGCTACCCATTTTTTTTGCCAAGTCAACCTAAGGAAGGAGGAGAGAGCACGAGGCCTTGCTTTCGCAACACCAGAGTGAGCCTCTCTCCCCTAGTGATTTGATTTTGAGGCCCTGCTATAGCATCACTTTAGAACTCTTCCCTATAGTCCTTAGTCGTCCTCCTTTAACCCTTACGTCCTCTACTAAATTGACTCCATTAACCCTAAGGCACTGGTCTAAAACCTCCAGGGTTGAAGTAGAATTGGATCTAAAACACTCTCAAACCTTTTTCAATTGAAACCCTAACTACACTAACCCTAACATACTAACTGTAAGTTGCTGACGTCACACTTGAATATTTCATCTTTACTGCAACAACGTCTTTTTTTAAGAGCAATTGAATGGTGGTTTAGGCATTAATTGAATAAAGTGTTAATTGGTTACCTTGAATGCCACATTGTTCCAATATTTATTGGTGAAGTGTTATATCTTTTATTGCTATTGATGAACATTGACTTCCTCAACATTTGTTGCTATATTGCTCATATATATTTATTAGATAGTCTTATGAAGTACTAACCCATTGGAATATAGCTTGCATATATTAGTTTGCTATTGCTTTGTTCCAGGAAGGCATTCTTCATTGGGGATTCACTTTATTATTGGTTGTTTAGCTGGGACTATCTGCTTCGGTGGTGATCTGTGAAGGGGGAACTTTACCTTTGTCCTTTTAACCTTTGCCTCTTCAAAACCCCAGGTCACCGGGGACATCTCCCCTGAGCCTCACCTCCCTAAAGATAAAGAAACTTCCCATCGAGGTGAAATTGGGTGTGATAGGTTCCCGTTACGCCAGTTTGGACCTCCATCTTATAGCCATTTGAACTAGCTACAAACTGTGCGATAACAGGAACACTAAGTTTTTTTTTTTACTCTTAAGGATTTGTACTCTGACCTGAAGAATAATGCAGTGATGCAATTCCCAAATTGTTAATAGGAACAATTGTGTAGGAATTTCATAACCTGAATGTAGGAGGAAGGGTTGTACGGAAAAATATCCCTTATGTTCCTTTTTTGTTCTTTTTTGTTCTGTTCCCAAGGGTTAGGGTTTTTAGGGTTCATGCAGACAAGGGTGTTCCTTGTCCTATAGCTCTCTGATATACATGTGGGGTCAAATAGTATTACTCAGACCAATATATCAAGGAACCAACTAAAGAGGCTCGACTGTACCCTTAGTTGTACTACCCGATTACCTAGGTACTATAGAGTATCTTCCTGAGTGTTGTTCTCGATGTCACTTTAGTAGTCAGGAAACCGATTAGCTGATCTAGAGCTAGTTTCAGGAGACCTAGGGAACTCCCAAAATACTTGATGGCATGTATGAGTGATGCCCATGTACAAATTTTATTTGATGCAGTACTAATCGAATGGGTACCAATAGGGGTTATGGGGGTTTCCAACAAGGTGAAGCATTTGTTTCGAGTAACCTTGTCAAACTGTATGTATTTCCTATGTGTAGTCTTCCCTAGCCACATTTTTTCCCATTGAACGACATATCTTTGTGCTTTAAAAATGCCGATAGTACATGTCTCTAACTTGGAAAAAAATCCCACAATTTATGTAGAGGAAAGTGCTTTGATACCACTTGTAACGTACCAGATGTATTATAATAATAAGAAACACAAATATTGCAATAAATACCAGTTGAACAACAAAATATAGAGAATAACAATACCAACAATGATACCTTTATTGATAGAAATCCAAGTTCACTTGCCTCTTCGAGGAGGAAACCTCTAGCAAAGCAAAGCTCTATTACAATTATTCTCAAGACAAAACTATCTCATGCCTTCTACTCTTATTTGTACTTGTTCTATCTTCTAAAGAACATTCTAGAGGAAGATCTTTCTAGAAGTAGAAGCATATATTAATTCTTCTTACATTAGACTTGTTCACGTTATTAAATAGAACTTATTAACTAATGTTGGCCTTTATTACATGGAAAATATTTTTTTCTACCTATGTGATGGGTTAGGGAGGTTAGGTCCCTAACACAAAGACTCCTTATAGGATGAGCACACCAGGGATAAAGGAATTACAAATTAATGTTGAAGAAATTTTGAAGAAGGGGTATATACATCCAAGTGAGGCTCATCTTAGGGTGCCCCAATGCTTTTTTTGAACAAGAAGGATGGAACCTTAGGCTATGCATTTATTTCAGGTGGATGAATAAGGTTAGCACAAAGAACAAGTATCATTTGCCAAGGATTGATGATATTTTTGATCATCTAAAATATGCAAAAATATTTTCCAAAATTGACCTCAGGTCAAGTTACCATCAGGTGAGAATCAAAGAAGAAGATATCAATAAGACAACATTTATAACAAGGTATGGCCATTATGAGTTTGTAGTGGTGTCATTTGGGTTGTCAAAGCACCGATTATCTTCATGTTTTTGATGAATGGTATTTTCATAAATTACTTGGATAAGTTTGTCATTGTCTTCTTGGATGACATATGTATCTATTCTAATTCTAAAGAAGAGCATGAATAACACTTGAGGATGGTGCTATAGGTGTTAAGGGAGCATCAACTATATGTAAAGTTGAGCAAGTGCTCATTTTATCAGAAGCAAATCCATTATTTGGACCATATTACCTTAGAAGAAGGAATAACAATGGACCCATAAAATATTAAAGAAACCAGAGAATGGCCAACATCAAAGAATGTTAAAAAATTCAAATTATTCATGGGAGTTGTAAGTTATTACAAGAGATTTATTAAAGGTTTTTCAAAGTTTGCATATCCAATCACCTCTTTGCAAAATAAAGGTGTAAATTTTCAATGGACTTCTGAATGTGAAGAAAACCTTCACCATTTGAAAGATTTGTTAATAAGTGTGGCCATACTAAATATTGTTGATCCAAATGAAGAATTTGTTGTGTGCAAAAAGCATGAAAAGAAGGAATTGGTAGATGTAACATACCCACTACGGAATTCAAAATTTTTCGGCCCTCTTCTTCTTTTCTTTGAGGAATGGAATTCTCCAAATCCCTACAGGTCCTGATACAGACCCTTCCATCCCTTATCCGTACTCATATGATCGGCAGCTATGACCACAGGCCTTATCGGAGAGGTGCTCATCGACTTTCGCAATTTGGGAAATTGCGATGCATGCATTTCCCTTTCTCTCTTGTCTTTCGAAGGGTTGAAACCCGAAACGGATCTAACCACTTAACGAGATTAAAAACAACCCAGGTTAAGTCCGGGTACTCTACCCTTCGAGATTTCACATACAGGAATTTCGGGAGGTGCAGTGACAGGAGGACTTACCATTAGGTATCCCGGGTGCCGAAACACCGAAACACCATATCTTGTCCGCACTATTATTATTTCGGGGTTTTGCACTTCAGGTTTTCGGGACTGGTGGGTACAAGAGAGCTTGCCAATAGGTATCTCGGATACCGAATTACCAAAACCCCCAATATTATCCATGCTAACCCATTTCGACACTTCCCTTTTCAGGATTTCTCATTAAGTGAAAACAAGGGGTCTCGCTCCTAGGTTTCCCGGAAGCCGAAAACTCTGAGTCATCAAAACTCTAAACATGCTCCAGTATTTCAGGGTTTCCTCCATCAGGATTTCGTGAATCAGGGTTTCAATACTGGTGAATACATGGGGGCTGCACTTAGGTACCCCGAGTGTCAAATTACCGAAGCCTAATAACTTCTCCACACCCTATTTTTCGGGACTTCGCAAGTCGATATTTCGAGACTTGCAAGTAAAAGGGAAACTTACCCTTGGGTCTTTCGAGTTCTGAAAAGCCAAAATGCTGAATGAAGTCACTTTATGCCAATTCGGGATTCCGCGAGTCGGGTTTCGTATATCGGAACTTCGCGATACAAGAGGCCGAGCTTCACACTCCTCGACTACCTGAATGTCGAAAAGCCGATACACCCGCTCATCATACACTTGACCAAATTCGGGGTTTCACAGTTCAGGATTTCACAACTAGTGGGTACAAGGGAACTTATCCTTGAATATCCCGGTTCCCGAAATACTGAACATGAATACTTACCCATGCTGGTCCAATTCGGGGTTTCGCGAATCGAAGTTTTGCGACGTGCACAGGCAGGAGGTCTCGCACCTAGATCTTCAGGGAGACGAAACTCTGAAATACAAACTCTTAGACCTGCGCATCTATTTCGGGATTTCACGAGTCATGAGGACAAGGGTTCTTACCCTCTGATCTCCTGGGTGCTGAAAAGATGAAATGCTTACCAACTGCCACGTGTACTCTACAGCTGGACGGTCCAGGTACTCCCATGGGTCTTGGAATCGACGGTCTTGACTTCTTCGCTACTTATGAAGGTTAAAAAGGGGTCGAGGCATTAACGCATGCGTTCCTTCATCCAATTTAATGGTCGTAATAGACCTTAGATCCTTCGAAAGGATATCATTCGTGCATTTAGAAAGAGGAAGGGTATCCTGGGTACCAAACTACCGAAAAGTCCTTAATTCATCCACACGCTATCATTTCGGGATTTTGCGGGTCGGGGTTTTGGGACTCGCGAGTACAATATGACTCGCACCTAGATACCTCGGGTGACGAAACTCTGAATATCGAAGTCTAAGAATACCATTCTCTCTCGTGCAGGATTTTAAAAACTATGCCATTAATTCCTTCTTCAAGCCCTTGGGTAAATTTCACCAGGTTTGAAGACCTGACTGGAAGGTCCTCTTAAACTCTCCGAGCTATTAGCTTCTGTGACTGGTAGGGAGCAAGCTCAAGGTTTTTATTGCGACGGAAGTCCTTTCTAGGCACTTACCCCGGCTCTATAGAGTGAGGGAACTTTCCCAAAAGGATGTCCCTTTGGGGGGAAGGAATCTATCCAGAGTATTACATGAGGTAAATAAGGGAACAATTTCCCGAGAGCAGACCTGGAAACTGCACTTATTCATTAAATATATATATGTATAAGTTGTATGTGGTCGTTTCACTATAAGCATGCAACCACCATTTCTGATCAAAACACCATACAAACAGTCTTATACTGAAATCATTCATAATTTCACAAACCATGAGCATACATGTCAGAATATTTAAATTCAAGATACACGATATAACACTTATCAGAAAAACACCGGGTTTGATGCAACTGCTGAGAGGGGTGCTCGTTTCCACCCAACTGTAGGCTCAGCGACTCCGAATGGATTTACCACTAACCACCCCCGAGATAGACCATGATGCTTGAGACTCTATGTCTTTGTTCTTCAGCGATTGAGAATGAAGGTTACTCTCCTTCTTCTCTGCTATCACTCACTCTGTATTTTTTTCCAGATTTCTTTCGATCTTTTTTCTGCAATATCCCTCTCGTCCCCCCCCTTCCAGACCTTTTACCTTCCTTTTATTTTATGATGAGGTTGCATGTGGCACGAATTTTCCCGCAGTGGTTAGGTCTGAGGCCTCCACGGATGGGTGGTTCACCCCCATCCCTCATTAACTCATGAGGAGCCTCTTCACCTACCAACCTGGCGAGTAATTCATTTCGGGGCCCGTGAGCCACTCTTGGTTCTCCGGGCCAGTGAAGACCAAATAAGGTATTGATTTCGGTGGAAGTTAGCACCACCATTCTAGGTGCCTTCCACCACCTTTCTTTAGCCATCGTGGTATATTTTTCAACACATCCCCCTCCCAACAGTCTTGTTTCATGGCATCCTCCATTTCCCATGTAGGCTCATCTGGGCCAAAATGTCTCCACTGCACCTTGACTTGTGAAATGGTTCGGTTCTAGAGCGGGGTTTCCTTTATGTCCAGTATGCATTGAGGTTCTGGTAGAAATTATCCCTCCGGTTCCACCTGGATCATAGACCAGTCAATTATATGATTAGAATCATGTACATATTTCTTCAATAATGAAACATGGAAAACATTATGTGATTTTACTATGGGAGGAAGTGCTAGCCTGTAGGCTACAAGTCCCACTCTATCTAGAACCTCAAAGAGTCCACAGTACCAAGGTGCCAACTTGGCACAAGCTCCCATTTTTAGTGAACTCTTCCTGGGACTAACTTTGAGATATACATGGTCTCTCGTCTTGAACTCTCTTGGAGTTCTCTTTTGTTCGGCGTAACGTTTCTATCGGTTCTGAGCGACCTTCAGATTTTGTTTTATCTGAGTCACTTGCTATTCCATTTCTTTCAACATGTAGGGTCCAAAAGAAATCCTATTTACAAGATTACTCCAACTAATAGGAGTGTTGCACGACCTACCATAGAGGACTTCAAACAGACTCATCCTTAAGGATTCTTGGTAGCCGTTGTTGTAAGCGAATTCCACCAGTGGCAGGTAGTCTTCCCACTTCTTGGGTTGATGCATTACATGCATTATTAACATGTCTTCTAGTATTTGGTTCACTCTTTCTGTCTGTTCGTCGGTTTGAGGGTGATAAGTGGTGCTAAACAAAAAATTGGTCTCTAAACCAGCCATCAGTGACTTCCAAAAGTTGGAAGTAAATTTCGTGTCTATGTCAGACACGATCTCTTGCGGCATACCATGCAATCTGAATATCTCCTTCATGAATACCTGAGCGATGTCTATTGCCTTGCAAGTCGATTTGATGGGGATGAAATGAGCAGACTTGCTCAATTTATCCACCACTACCATAATGTCGTCATTCTTTTTGGGCGAGGTTGGTAACCCAGTGATGAAATCCATGGAGATGGTTTCCCATTTCCATTATGGGATTGGTAAAGGTTGCAATAATCCTACTGGGTGTCGGTGTTCTGCTTTAACCTGTTGGCACTCTATGCACTTGGCTAAGTACTCGGCTATGTCTTTCTTCAATCTAGGCTAGTAGAATTGTTTCCTGGTGGCCGTGATCATTTTCTGATATCCTGGATGACCGGTATAGGGTCTTTTATGTAGTTCATCCATAATGAACCTCTTCAAGTCGTCACAATCTAGAATATATAGTCTGCTTCAGTAAGTGCGTAGACCTTCTTCTGTCATCTGGTATCCTTCATACTTTATCCCCGTGGGATTTTTCCGCAGGTACGAGGTCACAGTCTGGACGAAGGGATCTGTTTCTTATGCATTTCTGACTCTTTCTTTGACATCCGTCTCGCAGGTACTCACGTCGGCCAGGTGAATTGTTTTCATGCTTCTGCTAAGGGTATCAACCACCCTATTTTCCTTTCCCTTAATATGTTTGATTTCAAAATCAAACTTGCCGAGGAGGGCCATCCACCTAGCTTGTCTGTAATTGAGCTTTGGTTGGTCAAACAGATATCGCAATCCACAGTGGTCTGTCATAAGTACAAATTTTCTTTCCAGGAGGTAATGCCTCCACATTTTCAAGGTGTGCACTATGGCAGCCAGCTCTAGATCATGGGTCACATAGTTGACTTCATGCTCATTGAATTTTTGGGATTCATAGCAGACCACACTTCCTCCTTTCATAAGGACTCCTTCAAGCCCTTCCTTACAGGCATCTGTGCACATGAGGAAGTTAGCTCTGGGATCGACGATCTTCAACACGGGTGTGTGGGTCAGTAGATGTTTCAGGGTTTGAAATCTTTCTTCACATTTTTGTGTCCACATGAATTTTGTCCCCTTCTTCTGGAGGGCAGTGATTGGACAACCAATCTTGGAGAATCCTTTTATAAATCTCCTATAGTATCTTGCTAATCCCATAAAGGATTTGATATTTGAAACATCCTTTGGGGTAGGCCATTCCATGATAGACCTTATTTTTTCAAGGTCTACTGCTACTCCTTCTTCAAATAGGACATGGCCCAAGTAATGTATTTGCTTCTGGAAAAATTCACATTTGCTGAATTTGGCATAGAGCTGATGTTCTCTTAGCACTTGCAACACAAGTCTAAGATGCTCTTCATGCTCTTCTCCACTCTTGGAGTAAATTAGTATGTCGTCAATAAAAACCAACACAAATTTGTCTAGGAATTTGCTGAGTACATTGTTCATTAAGCACATGAAAGTGGCAGGGGAATTGGTTATCCCAAATGGCACTACCAAAAACTCATATTGACCATACCTCGTCCGAAAGGCAGTTTTATGGATGTCTTCACCCTTAATTCAGACTTGATGGTATCCCGACCTCAAGTCAATCTTTGAGAAAATTGATGCACCCCCCAATTGATCGAACAGGTCATCAATCCTGGGAAAGGATTACTTGTTCTTTATGGTTACCTTATTGAGTTGTCTATAATCTATACACAGTCTAAGGGTACTGTCCTTCCTTTTCACAAACATGACTGGTGCTCCCCATGGAGAGACGCTGGGCCGGATATAGCCCTTATCCATCATTTCTCTTAATTGAAATTTGAGTTCAACTAACTCAGGTGCGCTCATCCGGTAGGGTGTCCTAGACACCGGCACCACTCCCAGTGCAAGTTCTATCGAGAAGTCAATGCCCCTTCTCGGATGTAGACCCGATACCTCTTTCAAAAATACATCTCTGTATTCTCTTAGTGTAGGGTGGTCTTTGAGGCTTGGTTTGTCACCTTCAATTGTTTTCAACACCTATATTGCATATAGGGGACATCCTTTTCGGCAATACCTTCTCATTTGCAGAGCTGATATTTGTCTCACCGAGACAGGTTTTCGGATCCCTTGAAGGGTTATCCTCTTTCCTTTTTTACTTACACATTCTATGGTTTTATGGTAACAGTCCAATCTGGCTTTATGGGTGGCTAGCCATTCCATACCAATCAACAGATCATATGATCCCAGGGGTAATATGTTAAGGGTTGCTTGGGTGGGGTATTCACCCAACATTAAATGCCAGGCTGGTATGACCTCTGCTACCCTTCTTTTGGTGCCGGTGGCTAACTGTACCAACCATGGCTTGGTAGGTTTATGTGGCTGTAGTTTACACTTATCAACAATATTAGGGGCTATATAACTCAAGTTTGAACCAGGGTCAATCAAAATAGACACTAGATGGTTGGAAATCATAGCTTCTATTTCCACCATTGAAGCTTGGTGGTCGGCTTGGTTATTATCCAAGGCTGCATAAATTTGCGGCACACTCCCGACCACATTATTGACAGTGGTAGCTTCCTAGATGTTGTAAATTCTCCGATTGTTCTGTTGTCGGTGCAGGCAGTCCCTCAGTAGATGTTATTCTCCACAACCCCAACATTTCAAAGGTTCTATCTTTGGGTTATCAGTCTTTACTGGGGCAGATCCAAAAATTTTATTTCCGCTCAAGGAGGGAAAGTTCTGCTAGTGTACACTTCAGGCTGGGAAGCTCATCCTTGAGTTCTTTTTATAGTCCTTAAATCTTGGGGATTTAAACCCTCTTTTCTGGAATCCTAAACTATTCTTTTGCTTCCATCCTTAGTGAGGTCCTATTCGATGCCCGAGATGTTCATAACAATATCTTTCCTTTCGGATAGTATCTTCTAGGGTCTTTGGTTCGTCAAATTCAATCCTGTCCTAATAGTCCTTAGGTAGTCCACTAATGAATCGTTGCACCTTTGCCTTTTCTTCTTTTATGTAGGGCACATACCTTAGTAACTCGAGGAATCTACTGACATCTTCCTCTATGGTGAGTTGCCCCAGCTTGAGTTCATAGAATTCTTTAGTCTTTTCGTCGAAAAATTTCTCCGACAGATACTTCTTTCTGAAATATTTCTCAAACCTTTCCCAAGACAAGTCTTCTTCATGAATCCCTTTTACATTCTTGAGGTCTTCCCACCAAATGGAAGCCTTTCCATTCAAGTTGAAGGTGGCCACTCAGGCCTTCAAATTTTCTGAGAAGTCATGGACTTTGAAATACTTCTTTAGTTCAAGCAGCCAGGCCTTTGCTTCCTCTCCCTTCTTTATTTCATCGTCGAAGGAGGGTGGTTTGGCCTTCCTGAATTCTTTGAATTTATGACCCTTGGAAAGATTTCACTTCTTCTGTCTTCTTCAGGAATATGAACTAGTTCTGCTGCTAGAAGAGCCCTCTGAACCGCCAGCTTCCTTCCTAGAGGAATTGTTCGCCGCTTGTCCCTTACCTCTGGGGTGGACCTTTTTCGAGGTGCTCCTCTCAGTGTGGCCACTGATATGAACATGTTTCTGTATCTCAGGTTCATGCTGCAATTGTATTTGTAGGTCGGATAAGCTCTGCAGTAAAACTATGTTAATTTCTGTTTGCTTCTCTTGTTCTTTCATCATCCTCTCATTGTCAGCCTTGCAGCTTTGTAATTCGACCATGAGACTCCTCACACTCTTGGCTAGATTTGGAGGGGTCCCTACTGCCCTCCTTTCATCAGAATCTTCATCTCTATTGTGGGAGCCTTCCCCCACTTCATGGTGAGTCACCATTCTCTACATCTGTAATTTTCCGGGGTTGATCTTCCGCTTGTGTGCAAAGGGAAAAATGCTGGTTGTTAGTCAAATTTTATATTTATTTATAACCAATACATAATTCATATTTTTCACATGTACACACACATAATAAGAGTTTTCATTCTTAACTTCGACTTTTGATTAAGAAGGTTAAGATAGGGGGTTACTCCTTTTAGGAGTGTTTGAACGAAGCTCCTGCGCAACTCGTTCATGAGCCCAAGTAGGCCAAGTGTTGTAACCATGCTCTGATACCAATTTGTAACATACCCACTATGGAATTAAAAAAAATTCGGCCTTTTTCTTCTTTTCTCCGAGGAACGAAATTCCCCAAATTCCTACGGGGCCTGATACAGACCCTGCCATCCCTTATCCCTACTGATATGATCGACGACTATGACCACATGCCTTATTGGAGAGGTGCTCATTGACTTTCGTGATTCGAGAAATCGTGATGCATGCAGTTCCCTTTCTCTCTTGTCTTTCGAAGGGTTGAAACCCGAAACAGATCTAACTGCTTAACGAGATTAACAACAACCCAGGTTAAGTCCAGGTACTCTACCATTCGGGATTTTGCATACTGGAATTTTGGGAGGTGCAGTGACAGGAGGACTTACCATCAGGTATCCCGGGTGCTGAAACACCGAAACACCATATCTGGTCCGCACTATTATTATTTCGGGGTTTCACACTTTGGGTTTTCGAGACTGGTGGGTACAAGAGAGCTTTCCAATAGGTATCTCGGGTACCGAATTACTGAAACCCCCAATATTATCCGTGCTAAGCCATTTCGACACTTCCCTTTTCGAGATTTCTCATTAAGTGAGAACAAGGGGTCTCGTTCCTAGGTTTTCCGGAAGCCGAAAACTCTGAGTCATCAAAACTCTAAACATTCTCCACTATTTCGGGGTTTCCTCCATCAAGATTTCGCGAATCAGGGTTTCGAGACTGGCAAATACATGGGGCCCGCACTTAGGTACCCCGGGTGCCGAATTACCGAAGTCTAATAACTTCTCCACACCCTATTTTTTGGGACTTCGTAAGTCGAGATTTCGGGACTTGCAAGTACAAGGGAAACTTACCCTTGGGTCTTCTGGGTTTCGAAAAGCCAAAATGCCGATTCAAGTCACACTATGCCAGTTCGGGATTCCGCGAGTCGGGTTTTGTATATCGAAACTTTGCGATACAAGAGGCCGAGCTTCACACTCCTCAACTACCTGAATTCCGAAAAGTCGATACACTCGCTCATCATACACTTGACCAAATTCGGGGTTTCGCAGTTCAGGATTTCGCAACTAGTGGGTACAAGGGAATTTATCCTTGAATATCCTGGTTCCCGAAATACCGAACATCAATACTTACCCATGCTGGTCCAATTCGGGGTTTCACAAATAAAAGTTTCCCGACGTGCGTAGATAGGAGGTCTCACACCTAGATCTTCTGGGAGCCGAAACTCCGAAATACAAACTCTTAGACCTGCGCATCTATTTCGGGATTTCACGAGTCGTGAGGACAAGGGTTCTTACCCTATGATCTCTTGGGTGCCGAAAAGCCGAAACACTTACCAGCCGCCACGTGTACTCTACAGCTGGATGGTCCAGGTACTCCCATGGGTCTTGGAATCGACGGTCTCGACTTCTTCGCTACTTACGAAGGTTAAAAAGGGGTCGAGGCATTAACGCCTGTGTTCCTTCATCCACTTTAACGGTTGTAATAGACCTTAGATCCTCTGAAAGGATCTCATTCGTGCATTTAGCAAGAGGAAGGGTATCCTGGGTACCGAACTACTGAAAGGTCCTTAATTCATCCACATGCTGTCATTTCGCAATTTCACGGGTTAGGGTTTCGGGACTCATGAGTACAAGAGGACTCGCACCTAGATACCCCAGGTGTCGAAACTCTGAATATCGAAGTCTAAGAATACCATTCTCTCTAGTGAAAGATTTTAAAAACTACGCCATTAATTCCTTGTTCAAGCCCTTGGGTAAATTTCACTAGGTTTGAAGACCCGACTGGAAGGTACTCTTAAACTCTCTGAGCTATTAGCTTCTATGACTGGTAGGGAGCAAGCTCAAGGTTTTTACTGTGATGACAGTCCTTTCTAGGTACTTACCCCGGCTCTATAGAGTGAGGGAACTTTTTCGAAAGGATGTCCCTGTGGGAGGAAGGAATCTATCCAGAGTATTACATGAGGTAAATAAGGGAACAATTTCCCGAGATTAGACCTGAAAACTGCACTTATTCATTAAATATATATATGTATAAGCTGTATGCGGTCATTCTGCTATAAGCATGCAACCACCATTTCTGATCAAAAGACCGTACAGATAGTGTTATACTGAAATCATTCATAATTTCACAAACCATGAGCATACATGTCAGAATATTTAAATTCAAGATACAAGTTATAACACTTATCAGAAAAACACTGGGTTTGATGCAACTGTAGAGAGGGGTGCTCGTTTCCACCCAACCGTAGGCTCAACGACTCCAAATGGATTTACCACTAGCCACCCCCGAGCTAGACCACGATGCTTGAGACTCTCTGTCTCTGTTCTTCAACGATCGAGAACGAAGGTTACTCTCCTTCTTCTCTGCTATCACTCACTCTATATTTTGTTCCAGAGTTCTTCCGATCTTTTTCCTACGATCTCCCTCACGTCCCCCCCCTTCCACACATTTTACCTGCCTTTTCTTTTTCGGCGAGGTTGCGTGTGGCACGAATTTCCCCGCAGTGGTCAGGTCTAAGGGATCCACAGATGGGCGGTTCACCCCCATCCCTCATTAACTAATGAGGAGCCTCTTCACCTACCAACCTGGCGAGCAATTCATTTCAGGGCCAGCGAGCCACTCTTGGTTCTCCAGGCCAGTGAAGACCAAATACGGTATTGGTTTCAGTGGAAGTTAGCGCCACCATTCCAGGTGCCTTCCACCACCTTTCTTTAGCCATTGTGGTCTCTTTTTCAGCACATCCCCCTCCCAGCAGTCCTGCAACACACACACACACACACACACACACACACACACA
>SNQJ01S0178383.1:7841-19523 GCA_010110895.2 Picea sitchensis | reverse complement strand
GACTATGCATGAAATCCTTCCTTATTTTCAAGGATATTTTCGAGGGTTACATTCCAAAGTCTACAAGGATAAAGAAAATATTCAAAAATATTTTTTACATTTCAATATCAACTCCAATGATACTCATCAAAAACAAATTCAACCTCAAGCATGAATACAAAGTTCTAATCTAAAAACGTAATCACATTTCAATATCAACTCCAATGATACTCATTGGAAACAAATTCAAACTCAAGCATGAATACAAAGTTCTACTCTAAAAAAGTAATCAAATTCCAAATCATTTGTATATTGCTTAGCCAGATAGACATTGATAGAAAATATAGTATGTATTTATGAAGAACTCAACTCTTTCATCAAGCAACAAAGGTTGATCATCGAGGATCTAATATTATTCAAATTTTTGTATGGAGGATAACAAAAAGATTGAAACATCTCAATAAATAAATATAAAAGCATCATAATATTCCATACATTTTGAAATATATTTAAATTTTTGACCTACCTTGGTCACTCAATAAAAATGGGTCACTACATTGACAAAGGAAGATTACATTACTAATAGGATAAGAGGCTTAAGAATCATGCATGGTCATCCCTCATCAATGACATAAAATTGCAGTTCAAAGACAAAGGACGAGGATGAAATGTATGATTAGTAGCATTATTCATGGATAATAACATTTGTTGATAAATTGTTCTTGGAAATAAATTGATTGATATAATGGCGAGTGATATAAATTCTATCGAGTCCTACAATAAATAAATATAATAGAGTGCTAGGGAAACATAATAAAATTTCAAGCTATTTCCACCAATGATCAGGGATCTATGCTTTCCATAGCTCCTCATCATCATGCATTGATCATCTGATATTATTCTAAGGTATGTAGAGGAAGATAAGTACAACAATGTATTTAAAGTTTGTGACCTATCATGATCACTCACTACCATGAAAGACTTCAGAGATGACAAAATTAAAATACTTAAGCATGCAACCTCCTCAAATGTATATATTCAAACAAGGTATGATAGATGGAATTTATAATGATGAAATTTATATTATTAGTATACAAAATGTAAGGTGGTATTTATTAATTATTTTCTTCCATTAATGACTAGAGCCATGAAAAGAGAAGGTATTACATATAATCTAGGATTCAATACAAGGTCATGCCATTGTATCATTTTAAACATGCATAAATCTCTCAAGATCGTGCATATATTTTATAGATTCATCTCACTATTCAAAGGTTGTTCGCAAATCAAGGGTTTCATATCACATATTGCAATGATGGAGCCGGAAGCAATGCAATAACACCATATATCCAACATCCATTCTGATCATATGTCAAAGAAAACAATGTATAGAATTCTAAGAAAATAGATTATTGAATACTAAGGATAGAGAATATAGAATTCAAGATACAAAGAAAAATGACACATGAATATCCCATAATGAGGTTGCACATAGAGTTCAAAAAAACTCAAAGAATCAAGGTTCTTGAATTGTTTGAGATTCAAGTGATGTCTCATACTCTTTATCATCAATTTCTAGTTTAAAAAAATATCATGGAATCGACCTTAGAATAGAAAACAAGCCAAGTGAAATTTTTAAGTTTACTAAATGACTATAGTGAACAATCTACTATGTCTTTATTATTTGGATTGGTTGTCATTGATGTCAACCCTTGAAGAAAGTCTGGTAGAAAATTCTGATAGCACAAAGGTTTGGGTAATGGACCCAAGTTTGTTTAATGTATAATGGTATGAGTTTTAATATATTTGAAGGTAAGACTATTCTAGATGGATAGTACATGTAATTTCATTTCCGGTGGTATGTGGAATGTCACATAACTCCTCATGGTTAGAGAGTTATGGTCATGTGAAGTTGGAGAACCTTCATGAGTCATCTAGAAGCCCCAAAAGGTCAAAGTAGTCAAAGTGGTTGCAAATAAGAAATTATTTAAATAATATAGTGAAGTGATGATTGTACTATAATTCAAAGTGAATAAAAAATAAATGATTTAAATAATAAAGTTAATGGAGAAATTACTAAGTGAACAAGTAGTTAGAAGTGGGTTAGCCCTAAAATAAGGAAAGTGGTTTAAGAGATTTTAGAAGGTAAATAATAAAGCGAAGTGATGAGTGTACTATAAGTCAAAGTGGATACAAAATAAATTATTTAAATAATAAATTTAATGGAGAAATTACTAAGTGGACAAGTGGTTAGAAGTAGGTTAACTCTAAAATAAGGAAAGTGGATTAAGATGGTTAAAAGGTAACCCCTTGAGAAAGCTACATGAAAGTATAAATAAGAGGAAATGCTCTCTATTTTAATCACACTTGAGCATATTGAATATTTACAAGTGACCGAGGTAACCAAAGGATATCTAAGCCTAATTTCAGAGGGAAGGTGACGTAAGGAAGGTCAAAATTCAAGGGAGAATAAATTCTTTTGATGATGTTTTCTAAGGTATCTTATTTACAGGTCATCTCACCATTTTCACAATAATGTTTTTTTCTAGAATGATTCAGACAGTGAAATTGGGAGGAAGTTAAGGAAAAATATCCAAGTAGATGTGATAACAATTTTAGCTTGTGGGTCTCCATGGAAAATAGGGTTTGTGGCTAGTCGTGAAACTAGTCTAAAACAAGTGTTTCGGGTAAAAACGTCATAACTTATTCATAACAGATACAAATTTAGTAAGAAAAAATATATTGCTTAGAGTACAGTCTGTAGTATTTTGTGTACCATTTTCATATCCATACAACAAATATTCTATGCGGGGAATTCTCTACAAGTTCTCTCTCTAGAATAATCCATAATTCAACAAGGTATGTCATTTTTGCTATAAATCATTTTCTGAGAGGTTCCAAGTAGTGAAACCTGGAGGAATTGCATAAAAGAAACTGAAGAACATTGTGTAATATTTTCAGATCTTTATTCATTACAGGTACATAGTTATGACTATTTCAAGTTAGGGCTATTGACTAATCCAAAATTAGTCATGTGAGACTAAAGTAAAGTTTGATGAAAACACTAGTCTCTTGTTGTTAAAGTTAAGGAAGGTTTGTAGGTATGTGATCATATACAACAGGTCTATTACAAAGTCACAAATCATATTTGGATGATGAAATTTATGAGGGATTTTGGTTGAGGTACATATTGGGTACATGGTTGAGCCAAGTAGTTGATGAGTTGACACATACATGAGGTGTATAGTTGATGATGTTGGTACATATTCATGAGTCATACTTTATGTGTATTTGATGCATCATTGGTACATATTTGGTGCATGGTTGATGCACTCATTGATGGTACAAGTTGAGGTACAAGTTGGTGCATGGTTGATTCACTTGTTTATGGTATGGGTTGATTACATGTTGTTTAGAAACGTTATTGTGACAAGTTATTTGTACAGGTTTGGTTCATGGTTGATGCATTTGTTTATGCTACAGGTTGAGGTACAGGTTGATGTATGGTACACGTTGGCATAGGTTATTGGTATGGGTTGTTATAGGTTTATTACATGTTGATTGGTACACAACAGTATATCTCACAGTGATAGTGTGGCATTGGTTCCATCATTATAATTCTACGTAAGGGTGGTTGGACGGGGAAAGGATAGGTGGTTGTAGCCACCTTCTAGTTGTAACCAGAGAACATAAGGGGTTGTAGCCTCCTTCTAGTTGTAGCAATATAATTTGGGAGTTGGAGCTTCCCTCAGGTTGTAGCCTAAGAAACTAGGGGGTTGTAGCCTCCTTCTGGTTGTAGCTAGAGAATTGGGGAGTTGGAGCTTCCTTCAGGTTGTAGCCTAAGAAACTAGGTGGTTATATCCTCCTTCCATTTGCAACGGGAAAAAAAAGGAAGTTGGTGATTCCAATGAATGTAATTCTTAAATACATATAAGAAAAATAATTTTGTGGTTTACTCTCGCCTTGGGTTTCCACGTTAAAACATTGGTGTACTGTGTATGTGTATGATTTCTCAATTGTTCATTGTTTATTTGTTCTGCAAGTATTGGATGATAATGCTAAATTGATATAACACTTTCATTTTTTGGTTAAAAAGGATTATTTCTCTATTATTGATTCACCCCCCTCTCAATAATCCAACAATTGGTATCAGAGTGGTTCCTTCAAGAAACCATTTAACCACTGGAAGGAGATCATGGATTATTCTGAGAATGGAGTACCATTGTTTAATGGTCAAAATGGTTTAAAGTATGAGCTATGGAGTGGAAAGATGAAAGTAGTTTTATAGGAACAAGGGTATTATATTTGGGTATCATTCGCTAGAGGATATGATAGTTCAAAAAGGGAAATGACTACAACCAAGAAGGAATAGAAGAAGAATAGCAAAATTGCAATGGATTTCATTTGGGAAGGATTACCTAATCCAGTAAGAGAAAATGCTGGTAAATGTTCATCAACCAAAGAACTTTGGGATAAGTTACATGATATATATTCTTCATCCATTGTAGATTCAAAAAATGCCAAAGAATATGTAAGTACATATTAATAAGAAATATGTTCACCATGTCAAATAGATTCAGAAGATGAAGAATACATAATCAACAAAGGTATGTTGTTTTTATTTAATTGTGGAAAACAGAGACATCTTGAAATATAATTCCATGAAGGAAATGAGACAAAAAAACTAATTGAAAAAAAAGACAATTATGAAGAATAATTGATCAATTCTTTAGATGAACCAAGAAAAGAAAGAGAAGAAAACAAGTCACTCAATAAAGAATTGATGAAACAAAAGGAAAGTGCTCAGATTTTTTAAGAAGCCCAACATGTCATCAAGAACTTAAGAACTCAGCTAGAAGAAGCTAGAAAGATCCAAGAACATCTTAAAGATCAAAAGAAGTATTTGGAAGCCAACATAGCAGCACAGAAGGAAGACGAAGAAATGAGAGAAAAGATATTGACAGATCATGTTAAGGAAACAACTAACAATATAAACCAGCTTGAGGTAGAGTTTGGTTAAGAAGAGAAAGGACTTGAAGAAAAAATAATCACATTAAAATTCCATCTTGAAGAAGAAAAAAGAACAAAAGAATTCATGAATTATCAGATAATGAAAAAAGATGAAGAGGTTAAGAATCTTGAAGAAGAAGTTGTCACGTTGAGAAGTAAAATTGTCAAGCTCAACAAGAATGTTGAAGAGACAGAAACATCCACATCAATTATAGAGAATGAAGAGAAGCACTCTAGGTTGCTATAAAATAAGAATGAATAGAATAAAAAGAGTTATGCATAAGTACTCAAAGGAAGGAATCATGGTCAACCAGAATCTAAGAAAACTATTGAATATACATATTCAAGAAGACCATCAATGTTCAAGCCACAAAAAAATTCCAATCATGATCATGATCAGTCAAGGAAGAAATTAAGAAGGATTACACCACAAAGAATATCATTCACTCCCAGGTATGCAAATTTGTTTTATGTTCATTGTTTTTGTTGTACTAATTTTGGACATAAGGTTGCAGATTGCAGGGATTATAAAAAATTTCAAGAAATAGATGCCTATGTGGCCCCACGTAACATTGAATGTTACAAATGTCATAACTATGGACACATAGCTAGTGATTGTAGAAGCATGAATGATACTTCCATGAAAGAGAACATTGATATCAGATATAAGAAAGTATGGATAAGAAAACACGAAGAACAGGTGAACAAAGACCAGGTCCCAGAGATCGCAAGATTGGAAATAAAACGAGATGAAGAAAATTCTACAGAGAAAAAGAAAGATGTCAAATCAATAAAGGTTTGGAAAATAACTGAAAGAAAAGAAGGACAGATAAATAAGGAACAGGTTCAAGAGATTTTACTTTCACGCATTGTAGTGAAAGGTGAATCCGCAAACAGAAGGAAAGAAGTTAGAGCTTAGAGAGATTATGAATATAACAATGAAGATGATGATGGATACACATCAGAGAAGGAATTATTTTGGTCCATCCAACTTAGAGACTCTCAGGTAACATGAATATTATATAGGGGGAGTTTATGCGATAGCTATGACAGACCAAAGAACCATCCTTTGAGTAGCTTGCAGAGTTTGATTAGACTGATCCAGAGAAGTCAGTTAGCAGAAGTACAGTTTGATAGTTGTAGTAGTGGAGACTTCATGATAGTATAGTAATAAATGGGTCAGTATTATGGACAGTTGTGCAACATATTATTGAAAAATATGGACATATATGGACGTGAAATCATCTTTTATGAATAGGGAACTTGAAGAAGAAGTCTACATTGAACAACTGGTTCCTAGAGCATGGTACTCTAGACTAGATAAATATCTACAACAAGCAGGGTTCATAAAATGAAGTGAAAACAACAACCTCTACATCAAGGTAACTCAAGATGATATTTTATTAATTATTTTTGGAAGTTGTTGGCACAGGGGAAGACCTAGGGTTCAACGCTTCAACAACGCACCAAGAAAACCCTAAATACCGACCCTTTAGGAAACACCTGCAAAGAAGATGAAGTCTCACCCGAGGTAGAGGCAGGGGGGGTTGTAGGACTCAGGTGTCTACAACCAGGCTGAGACATAGATATGTGATTACAATACTTAACAGAGCACTTAAAAAACAATATGCATTAGTTTCTTGAATCTCATTCACATTGCAGATTAAGCCCTTATTACAGATGAGCATAGTAATCATAAAGATCAAGTACTTCCATTCACTTAGCACATAACATCATCTTGAATCTAACATTAATTTATATTTAATACCCTCAAGCACTAATAAATGACATCATATGCATTCAATATACAGTATAACAACAACACTAAGTAGATAAACACATAAACAACATCACACAAAGCATATCAAGACACATGATATATGTGGTTCACCCCAGTGTGGGGCTACGCCCACCAACTTATTCCTCTTCTTTATTAGTCTTCAATCTTCTTACATTCATCTTCTCCTCTACACAAAGCCACAGAGCCAAAATCTTCATAGGACAGGAGATCTGTGCACTACACACCAAATCCTCCTTCCCAAAATTAGGTCAAGGCATAGAGCCAACTCCTTACTAGAGTAGAGAATTACTAACATATCATGCACATAGCCAATCAAACAAATCTCTTACATTTCTTTCACTAAGCTTATGCTACTTTCTACATTACATTCCTTCCTATATATACTTTTACAAGAATGCCTAAACATTGGTAAACCCATGGGCTGACATCCCATAACCCATTACATAAACCCTAGTAAACCATTTGATCGGTCCACAAGCCCGCAAAACAAGTGAGAAACCATGATCTTAGTGCCTCTTGGGTGCTCCATCTTTGACCAGCCTGTCGAAGCCCCAAAAGTGGTCAAGCACGACCAATATTTCCTCAAAACTTGATCAAGGGCCAACAAAAGTACTGATGACAGGTTAAGCCAGAAATTTGCAAAGGATATGCATAATGAATTTGAAATTTCATTACTTGGAGAACTATCTTTCTTTATGGGACTTCAGATATGTCAAAGCAACCACGGAATTTTTATTTCTCATACTAAGTATATCATAGAAATGATAAAGAGGCTTCGAATGGAATATTCCAAACTAGTTACCACTCCTATGCAAACTAGTTGCAAGTTGAGAAAAGAGGATGATTCAAAGTCTATAGACGAGAGGAAATACAGGTCAATTATTGGTATCTTACTATATGTGACACCATCTAGACCAGATGTAATGAAGGAAATTGGACAAGTGGCATGATTTCAAGTAGCACCAAAGGAATCACATGTATTAGCAGTGAAGAGGAAATTCAGATATCTCAAAGGAACTGAAGAGTTTGGATTATGGTATCCAAAAGGAAAGGATCTATCACTTATTGCCTACACATATGCAGATTGGGCAGGCTGCATTGATGATTGACGAAGCACCAGTGAAGCCGTGTTCTACTTGGGTGAGTGTTTAGTATCTTGGCTAAGTAAGAAACAATCATCAATATCGTTATCTACATTCGAAGTAGAGTATATTGCGGTAGCAAGATGTTGTACTCAGGTTCTATGGATGAAACAAACTTTGAAAAATATACAGGTTGAGTATGATGATCCCATTCCAAACTATTGTGATAATACAAGTGTCATCTATATCTCAAAGAACCCGATGATGCACTCCAAGACGAAGCACATTCCAATAAAGTATTGCTTTCTACTAGAACAGGTTGCAGAGAAGAACGTCAGAGTTGAATATGTGGGCACAAAAGAACAAGTGGTAGAAATCTTTACAAAACCGCTTCTAAGGGAAGCCTTTGAGTATTTTCGCTAGAGACTCGGAGTAATTTCTACTCCAAAATGAATTCTTTTGAATTCTTATTTTATATGTATTAGATTTACACAAGGAAGCAACATAAAGATGACAGTTCAGGTTGGAGGATCAATTTCAGGAAGAGTTGAGTCAGGGGGAGTATCCCAAAGGACAGTTCAGTTAGGGGGAGCATCCCTAGATGGAAATATACCTTTTCCATTGATGACAAAGGGGGAGAGATTTATCAGATGCAAAGGTAAATGATTGGAGAAAGAGAACATAGGAATGGTTCTAGGGGGAGAGATGGTCATATGGGGAGCATGAGTGATATGAATTCAGTATTGCATCAGAGTGTTACCATCAATGTCAAAGAGGGATATTTTTTATTATTTGGGTTGGTTGTCATTGATGTCAACCCTTGAAGAAAGTCCGGTAGAAAATTCTGGTAGCAAAAAGGTTTAAGTAATGGACCCAAGTTTGTTTAATGTCTAATGGTACGAGTTTTAATATATTTTAAGGTAATACTATTCTATATGGATAGTACATGTCATTCCATTTCTGTTTGTATGTAGAACGTCATATAATTCCTCACGGTTAGAGAATTATGGCCATGTGAAGTTGGAGAACCCTCATGAGTCATATAGAAGCCCCAAAAGGTCAAATTAGTGAAAGTGGTTGCAAAGAAGAAATTATTTAAGTAATAAAGTGAATTTATGAGTGTACTATAAGTCAAAGTGGATACAAAATAAATTATTTAAATAATAAATTTAATGGAGAAATTACTAAGTGGACAAGTGGTTAGAAGTGAGTTAGCCCTAAAATAAGGAAAGTGGTTTAAGATATTTTAGAAGGTAAATAATAAAGTGAAGTGATGAGTGTACTATAAGTCAAAGTGGATACAAAATAAATTATTTAAATAATAAAGTTAATGGAAAAATTACTAATTGGACAAGTGGTTAGAAGTGATTTAACCCTAAAATAAGGAAAGTGGGTTAAGATGGTTAAAAGGTAACCCTTTGAGGAAGCTACATGAAAGTATAAATAAGAGGAAAGACGCTCTAATATTAATCGCACTTGAGAATATTGAATATATACAAGTGACTGAGGTAACCAAAGGATATCTAAGCCAAATTACAGAGGGAAGGTGAAGTAAAGAAGGACAAAATTCAAGGGATGATAAATTTTTTTGATGATGCTTTCTAAGGTATGTTATTTACTAGTCATCTCGCCATTTTTGCAATAATTTGTTTTCTAGAATTATTCAAACCATGATATTGGGAGACCATTGAGGAAACATATCCAAGTAGTTGTGATAAAAATTTCATCTTGTGGGTCGTTGTATTTTTGGAGTTACTCTCCATGGAAAATAGGGTTTGTGGCTAGTCTTGAAACTAGTCTAAAACATGTGTTTTGGGTAAAAACGCCATAACTTATTCATAATAGATCTAAATTTAGTAATAAAAAATATATTGGTTAGAGTATATTCTGTAGTATTCAGTGTACCATTTTCATATCCATACAAAAAATAATCTGTGCGGGGCACTCTCTACAAGTTTTATCTATAGAATAAGCCAAAATTCAACAAGGTATGTCATTTTTGATATAAATCCTTTTCTTAGAGGTTCCAAGTAATGGAACCTAGATGAATTGCATAAAAGACATTGAATAACATTGTGTACTATTTTCAAATCTTTATTCATTACAGGTACATAGTTATGATTATTTCAAGTTAGGGTTGTTGACTAATCCAAAATTAGTCATGTGAGACTAAAGTAAAGTTTGATGAAGATGATAGTCTCTTGTTGTTAAAGTTAAGGAAGGTTTTTAGGTATGTGATCATATACACCAGGTCTATTACAGAGTTAAAAATCATATTTGGATGATGAAATTGATGAGGGAGTTTGGCTAAGGTACATGTTCGGTACATGGTTGAGACAAGTAGTTGATTAGTTGGCACATACATGAGGTGTATAGTTGATGATGTTGGTACATTATGATGAGTAATAGTTTATGTGTATTTTATGCATGATTGGTACATATTTGGTGCATGGTTGATGCACTCATTGATGGTACGGTTTGAGGTACAGGTTGGTGCATGGTTGATGCACTTGTTTATGGTACGGGTTGATTATAGGTTGTTTGGACAGGTTATTTGTGATAAGTTATTTGTACAGGTTTGGTGCATGGTTGATGCATTTGTTTATGGTAAAGGTTGAGGTATAGGTTGATGTATGGTACATGTTGGAACATGTTATTGGTACAGGTTGTTACAGGTTGATTACAGGTTGATTGGTACAAGTTTACAACAGTATATCTCAAAGTGATAGTGTGATAGTGGTTCCATCATTATACTTCTTTGTCAGGGATATTGGACGGGGAAATAATAGGTGTTTGTAGCCAACTTCTGGTTGTAGCTGTAGAACATAGGGGGTTGTAGCCTCCTTTTGGTTGTAGCGAGAGAATTGGGGAGTTGGAGCTTCCCTCAGGTTGTAGCCTAAGAAACTAGGGGGTTGTAGCCTCCTTTTGGTTGTAGCCAGAGAATTGGGGAGTTGGAGCTTCCTTCAGGTTATAGACTGAGAAACTAGGGGGTTGGAGCCTCCTTCCAATTGCAGCTGGAAAACAAAGGAAGTTGGTGCTTCCAATGAATGTAATTCTTAAATACATATAAGAAAAAGCATTCTATGATTTTATCCTGCCTTGGGTTTCCACATAAAAACATTGGTGTACTTTGTATGTGTATTATTTCTCATTTGTCCATTTTTTATTTACTTTGCAACTATTGGATGATAATGATAAATTGATATAACACTTGCATTTTGTGGTTAAAAATGATTATTTCTCTATTACTAATTCACCCCCCATCTTAGTAATCCAACACTATGAATGGTTCTTCTCATTTAAAGGTCAAAGAGATCATCACTGCGTCAAAAGAGAATCATTTATAAACATAAAAGAAATATAAACTAGAGTATTTCAATTTTAAGGTGCTCTACATATCTCCAAGGCATGTATCAAAAGGAATTTACATACAATACAAGCCTCATTCTAGAAAGTAGAATGTGCATTAAGTAATTGTTCTCAAACTGAGTTTCCCAAGTGCATACCTCTCAATACATTTTAGGCTTACAAAGTAGACAAGGAAATAGAGAATGCTAGCAATAGTTTCATAGGCTTCCTCTCAAGTCCTCGATTTCAAATCAAATGGAGATGAGGTTTATAAATTCAAAGGGAAGCAGACAAAACAATTTTAAGGGATATAAAGGACTAGTAGATAATTCATTCCTGATATTTTCTAAGGTTCCTAATATAGAAACAATATAGAGTGAACAAAGTCACAATAAGTATCAGTTGGAGAAATGCATCCCAAGACTACATGCAAATAAGGAAAATAGTGGTAATCTCAACAAT
>SNQJ01S0178382.1:0-19681 GCA_010110895.2 Picea sitchensis | reverse complement strand
TCAACATCGTAGTGAAAGAAGTTTTGAAGTAGGGGATTGGGTGTTTTTAAGACTACAACCATACAAACAGATGTCCCTCAAGCAAGCCAAGAAGGATAATAAATTATCACCAAAGTACTATGGCCCTTAGAAGGTGTTGCAAAATATTAGTACTATGGCATACAAATTAGAGCTGACTGCATCTTCACGAGTACACCCAGTTTTCCATGTTTCATGCTTAAAGAAGGTTATAGGTGACAAGATCTCAGTTCAAACTATATTTCCAGAACTTGACGAGGAAGGAAAAATCATATTGGAACATGAAGCCATCACTGACATAAGAATTCGCCAACTGAGGAATAGATCCATTTCAGAGTATCTCATTAAATGGAGGAAACTACCGACTGAAGATTCCACTTGGGAAGATGTGTCTTTTATACAGAAGCATCCAGAGTTACTCAAGCATTGTAGAAAACACTTGTCTCAAGGGGAGGGGCATGTTAAAGCCCTAATATTGGCTCATTACCCCTTAATTGGGGCATATTATATTACTAATGTTATTTTATCTATGTCCGCTTTAGGCCATTAGTTGTAATTATACCTCCTAGTCTCCTATATATACCAATGAGACATTTCCATTTTGAATCATCTTGTACTTGAACATTTAAGTGGGGTAAAAGGAGGTTTCCCCCTCGAAGAGGATTATTATCTGAAATTATCTCTTTTTCAAGGCGTTGAGTACTTTTTCTGAGGTTTTTCTATGCTATATTGGTATTTCGTTCTTAACATTGAACTTGCTTGATGTCTTCCTGACACAGCTCTACAGAGTGTTCAACAACTCTATGAGTATCTTCCTCTAATACTCTTCTCCCTGAACTCGACAAATATTTCTCTCTGGGCACTCCTTTCACTTCTGTTGGTGAAGGTTCAACGGTATCTCTCTTGATATTCTTTGAGGTTACACCACATATATCAACGCACTCCTTGCGGACTATGTGCACTCCTTGCACATCGAAACTCAAATAATAGAAATAATTTAAACTTATTCGATACTTCACCAGTTTACACATTCAAACCATGAAATACATAAAAACTTAATAATGAATACAAATACATAAACACATTGTATGCAGGAAAAACTTATTTTCTATTATCTCTCTGTGTCTATATAGATGTTTACAAAAATTGGACTGCAAGAGAGTCTCAGTTCTCTCAAGTTCTCCTATTCTAACTCTATCCTGAGTTCTTATTCTAAGACCTCTCTGAATCCTCCCAAGTATCCTAATAAAATCTGATACAAGATATCTTTACAAAAGAGGGGCTCTGCGAGCTTGTTCTCTCTCACCTAACCTCATCTATTAAAATAAAATTTTCATAAATGGCCATCTAGTCTGAATTGAACCTAGAGCCATAAACCTACCAGCCATTAAAGGCAACCTTATATTCTTCTCGTTAGGAGATATGTCTTGGTTTTCACTCAATATTACAACATGGACCTGTATAGGATCACACTTCTAATTTAAAAATGGGAGGGTTAATGCCTCTCCCTCTCTGAAATGTGTGTTGATGTGCTAGAATGATGGCGCATTGTTGAGGTGGAGTGATGCTCCTACATCATACTCGACTGCTAAGAAAATCATGAGCTCCTTCTCATGAGATCCTCTTCTCCAATGTTGAAATCCTCCTGGATCCCAAACTTTCCCTTGGAGCTGTCCTATTTCTCCTCTCCAACTATATTGTTGTTGTTGTTGTTGCTTCTTTTGTTTCCTCCCTGTTGCAATGGAAGGCTCTCTTATGTTCATCTCCTCTTTGCTGACTTCTTCTTCTGACCTCAACATCAACGTCTTGATCTCCTCTATCACCCTGTCTAGCTAGTCCAATGGTTGGTTCTCCTTATGCAGTCTTCTTGGATGCAACTCTTCCCTATAGGTGGGTAGATCATCTTGACCCCCCATATCATTTTCTTCTTCTTTTGTGGAATTATATTTCCACCCTGCTGCAGGCTCCGGTTCTGTAGTCTCTTCAACGAGATATTGCTCAGTGTTCTCCTCTGAAATATTAGTTGCGGTCAGCTCCTCTTGTGATGTCATATATCCAACTTCCTCCAATCATTCCTATGGTTGGTATGCTCCTCCATTTGTTTCCATCTTGACTTTTCTTATGTGAAATCTTTGCTCCATTACCCTTCTCTCTAGGGATTCCAATTCCTCATACAACTCAATAAAATCCATGTTGTTTGTTTACTCTTCTGTTGCAGGCTTCAGTGCTACAACCATCTCTTTTTCATCTTCCTGGATGAAAATTTTGAGCCATTCTTTTGAATGATCATCTCCTTCTGTTGGGGTAGACATTCGTTTATGTCTCATTTATTCCTCTTTGATAGTTTATGCTGGTTGTCCTTCCTCTTCTGCTACACTTTCATCATGTGCGTTGGCCTCTACTTGGTTGTTTGGTAGGAATGTCTTGATCCCTCCAATAATCATAATGCTCCTTTGATCCTCCTCTTTGATGGTGAAAGTATTTAACTTCTCATCATATTCATTCACATGGTCTACAAATCCACATGAATATTCATCCATAAACACTCCTTGTTGATATGAACTCACTTATGAGCTCCTGAGACTTTCTGACAGTCTCGTTTCTTTCACCCTTCCCACCTAGAAATTTGGGACTTCTCTTATGCCCACCTAGCATTCTATGAAATCAACCAATATCATCTCATTTCCCACCTGGCAACTTGAAACTTCAATACTGCTCCCCTCGAAGTATATGAGACCTTCCACTGATCTCTTTCTATTTCCCACCTGGCAACTTGAAAGTCCATTTCTTCCCACCTGGCAGCTTATGAGATCTTCAGTTGATCTCACCTCCTCCTCATCACTGAGGTGTCTCCCAATTTCTGGTTCACAGATGTGATTCTGTTCCTCCTTTGTGTCACTGAGGTTTTCTAAATCCCTCAGCCACCTTCTCAACTCTTTTTTCTTCTTTCTGTCCAACACCTTTTGAACAGGCCATTTTACCTTCTTGTTCACAGGAAATTCTTACCTCTAGTGTACCTTTGCCTCTTGTTGCATTTTCAATGCTAGTTGTTCCATCCTTGCTCTTATCTCATTGAGCTCTAGATCCATTTCTGGATTGCATTTCTTCTTGTGGCCTTCTCTTTGACCATGATCATGGCCTTCAATAGCCATTTCCACCTTCTACCTTCCCTCATGACAAGTCTATCGATCACTCTACATCCGAGAGCATCTCCATCTTCTTTTACACCTCACCTGGTTGTTTAAATTTTTGTTGTTGCACACGTGCAACAACCTTCTCTCAGAGCATCGATACTCTACTTCCCTTACCTATTGTCTATTAGCACCCTGTAAATTTTTTCCGACTAAATAGACAAACGACAGGGGTAATTGTTTCAACCAGCTTTAGATCTGAGACACTAGCCTGATCAACTCAGAGAGGGCTCTCTCATGTCACTGGGTATATCTATAGGAATTAGTGGCTAGATTTGGTTTTTTTTGGGTCGTTTTAAATAGTTTGTTGGCCAAGAAGAGGAGGGACACACATGACTATGGAGTCAAAATTATGAAATTGAATGAAAACAATGATTAGCCGATAGAACTCTCTAGAGGATAAAGGCTAAATGAGGCAATGAATCTAAGTTGTAACTTAAAATAAATCAGAGTCGTAAGAGGAAAGAGGAAACAAATAACTGCATCAAAGCATTACGTAAATGAATTCTGAATTAGCTAAGAAGAAACATACAAAGTTTAAATTTCTTAAGCCAAGAGCATCAAATGATGAATTATGGGCCTTTAACTCTCAAATTTAAACAAAAGACAGTGTAAATGGAATTAAAGAAACACAGGAAATACATACAATGAGGGAAGACAAAACTCATATCATAACCATTAGAATCGTTTCATAAACAGTTCAAAACTTCTACATATGTATTAAATTCATCCCCATAAAATTACAATGAAGTTTAGAACCACCATAACTGTGCCCTTTCACTTCTGCCCATCATTAATACACCCATAACCTCTAATACTTATACAATTCGAGTTCCTTCAATGTGTAACTGATTACAATAACTGAAATGAAATGGTTCAGCTTCTACAATGATTACAAATGACAGTTTTCAGAAAAAACGTTTCACGATCCCTATAGATTCCCCTAACCCTCGAGCTCCTTCCTCTGCCACGTTCTCTTTGAAATGTAACTCATACTCTTTCAAATATAATTGCATTTATCGATATTCTCATGAAATATTTGGGAATAATATATTTGAAATAAAAATAATTCTCAAATATTTTTCTATCCTGTATAATGAAATTTCCATAATTTAATTCATGCCCATGGTTTTTAAAACCAAGTCTTGTTTGTCCAATTCACCATTTCATTGTAAAAAACATTTACTGTTACCATTTCCCTATAAAAAACATTTACTGTGTAATGTTTTTCCAATTTATCGTTTCACTGTGAAAAAACATTTACTGTGTATTTTTTCCAATTTACAGTCTTTGGTAAAATACCTTCTATCTTCTTCTTTTACTCCTCTAAGTATTTGGATAAATAATTATCCAAGTCTTTATTCATGTGCATCTTCCCATTTAAATCTTTTGCATGGAAATAAGCATTAATGTCTTTAATTTGTAAAACGTGAATTTTACCTCTGTCAAACAATTTCACTGTGAGGAAAAAATTATTTTATTGGAAATCTCATAATCATTATTGAAATGTACTCCTGGAAAAATGCCACACATAAAACATATGATAAATGTTTGCATTTATTACATCGGGCTTTGGCTGGAGTGGTTTAATCCAAACTTATTTTTCCTCTGATGTGCATCACATAAAAACACGTGTCCACGAAAGAATCCACGATAGTATTTCCTGGTCCGCCTTCACAAAATTAACCTCCTCCCTACTTAAATCCATGATATGCATATGCGCCCTCCATCCAACCTTTTACTTTTCCAAATTATAAATTGAGATTCGTGCCCATGATTTGACGTGATTCCGTAAATTAAATATTGGATTAAATATTAATATAAATATAAAAATATTTATATTAATAATAAAAAAACCGTTTTTTCTATTTTCGAAGGACTTTGGGCATATGAGGCTTAACACATGACTTTGTGGATAGGATAAGGGCTCTTAATAAAAGACATATTTTTTATTTTCAGTGGGAATACAAAAATAAGGGTGAAAATGAATGAAGTGATGGAACTAAGGGATTTAGATAAGAATTAAGGCTACGTATAAGCATGGAATATTTACCAACTTTTGACTTGTGGAGTACATGATTGTTTTGGATGATCACATTGGGTGAAGGATTTAGGTAATGGTATCTTGATGGAGTTGGTGAAAAAGTTAGAAAAGTTGAGTGGAAAAATAACACAAGGACAAGATGCTTTGGAAAAATAAAATGCAAATCAGTAGGTGATAACACCATGAACTTCCGATATCGGGGGTTGGAAAAAATGGTTTTGAGCAAACCGATTTTATCCCTAAACGAAACCATAATGGTTTCCCTAGCCTGCCTTCAAATAATTATCTTACGCGCTGGTTCATTCTCCGATATGTGCCTTAGCCATTGTTCCGAGCTTCTTTAAGATCGACGGTTCATCGAGTTATACCTTTTGCGCCTCCGCTATATTTGTCTATATGCCGTTGGATATATCCCGACCTCCAAAACTATCATACTTCCACAGTGATATAGCATTTCGCTAAATTTATGAAATTTGGATCCTGATCTGAAAATTGTTATGGTGATAACATTGGCTCCAACTGGGGATGTTATCCTCCCTGTGAGGTAGCAAAGAACTCGTAGACCCGGTGCCTGATCCATTGGGTTGTTCCAAAAACATGTGTGTGTACCCTGCTCCGACCTGTCACTAGTGTCTGTCGAAAACCAAACTCTGTACACTTCTCTCAACTGGATACTGAACACTGAATACATCACTAAAATCTGATTGTACACACTACTGGAAATCCAAACTGAAAAAAATAAAAATAAATAAATAAAATAAAATAAATGCTTGGCCAACAAGCTTATTTGCACACTCCTATCTACTCTAAAACTTCTGAAATGAATACTCAATCAAGTGATGCTAAAGTGCCAATGCACCCAATCAAGAAATTGGCTACCCAATTTTTCTTCGCTCACATCTTTCTTAAGAAGGAAGACAAATGTAAAATATGGCAGCTGAAAACAAAAGTTGAATCCAAAACCTGAGATTATGAATGAAACAAACTCCTCCTTCACTAAAGAATATAATAGGATGGCCACAAGATCTTGAAAACCATGAAAAAACATTTCTTCTTGATGAACAAAAACAAAAATACAAGACTCTTTCGTAAGTGTTTGTTGTTCTTGTTCTATTTCTTCTGTTTTAAGAACATTTTCAAATGAAATGGCAGAAATAGGTTTTTCTACTTCTCCATGCATCTCAAAAAAAACATTCATACATTCTTGAACATCTTCAAATATCACAGCCATATTATGTGCATCAAGGCTATCCTCTTGTTCATCAAACAATTTGGATTTGGTTTCATTAAAATTTTGGAAATTTGTTTGAGGACTGTCATATTGACTTTCAAATGAATGAATGGAAATAAGTTCCTGCTCATAATATTCTTGTAAATGTGAAAAGATAACATGATGAACTATCTCATAGTTTAGAGCTCTCATGGATGTATTTTCAAAACCATGATTTTCAAATGAATCAAATAAAACCATTTCCTCTTCATTATCTTTCTGTATTTCTGATTGAAAAGTGGCATACACTATTTTGTTTCTTTCCTGAAACTCTATGTCATTTGTGTGTTCATTGCTGGAAGTTTCCATAGATGCAGTTTCAGAATCCTCATCCATGTCTAGGAAACTTAGAATTTGAACAACCATATCGTTCATAGGGGTAGAGAGACAACCTTAAAACACTTTGTCTTGCTGAAAATCTTGTTGAATATATTCATCAAGTTCAAGGGAAGGAAAATGACTTCCAACAACAATTTCTTGATCAACTTCACCTTCAACCAAAGGAGGGGCTACTATTTGTTGTTAGGATTAATATTCATAAAGGGCTTCTATGATTTCATCATTCATACACTCTTCATTTCCAAAAACATTTTCAAGGTACTTAATGAAATCTTCACAAAATTCACAACAATCTTTAAACACCAAGGATGAAGAATTAGATTCTCCATAATGCTTAAAGAATGCTATATGGAAATATTTAAGAGAGTATAAGCTATCTGGTTTTAAACCTTCATACCATAATCTTTCTCTCCCCTCTAAAGTAGCCATAAACATTTTCATCAAACAATCCTCATGAAATTCAACCCCCAACTTACATATGTACATGTGAAATCTAATCAAGTGCAAGTCAACATCATTTCCTTTCCCATTTTCGAATTTAAGCAAATATTTTTGCCAATTTATGTGAGGAATATGATTTGGAAATCCAGGAACATGAGATCAATTCATTGGAGCATACCTTGCAGATATTGAACTCATCTTCGAATAGTGGAGTCACCAATGATTTTTTGGAAGTTGGAATCTGCATTGAGAGTGGAGTCGCTAGTGAAAATTCAAATTTCTGGACTCTTCTACCAGTCGAATCACCTATAAACTGATTTTTGATGTGTGGAGTCGCCAGAGTAGGAATACAGCCAATATGTGCCTAGGTATCTACTTCTATCAAACCTTAGAACTAAACCATGTTGTTCTTCCCAGGGAAAAGTTTTCAATTTTGTCCCCGGCAATGGAAACAAAATTTTAGGACCATGTAAACTTTGTCCGGCTAAATAGACAAATGACAAGGGTAATTGTTTCAACCATATTTAGAACTGAGGCACTAGCGTGATCAACTCAAAGAGGCCTCTCTCGTGTCACTGGGTATATCTATGGGAATTGGTGGCTAGATTTGGTTTGTTTTGGGGGGGTTTAAATAGTTTGTTGGCCAAGAAGAGGAGGGACACACAAGGCTATGGAGTCAAAATTTTGAAATTGAATGAAAACAATAATTAGCTCATAGAACTCTCCAAAGGATAAAGGCCAAATGAGGCAATGAATCTGAGTTGTAACTTAAAATAAATCAGAGTGGTAAGAGGAAAGAGGAAACATATAACTCCATCAGAGCATTACGGAAATGAATTTTGAATTAGCTAAGAAGAAACATACACAGTTTAAATTGCTTAAGCCAAGAGCATCAAATGATAAATTATGGGCCTTTAACTCTCCAATTTAAACAAAAAACAGTCTAAATGGAATTAAAGAAACACAGGAAATACATACAATGAGGGAAGACAAAACTCATATCATAGCCATTAGAATATTTTCATAAACAATTCAAAACTACTGCATATGTTTTTAATTCAGCCCCAGAAAATTACAATGAAGTTCAAAACCACCATAACTATTCCCTTGCACTTCTACCCATCATTAATACACGCAGAACCTCTAATACTTATACAATTCGAGTTCCTTCAGTGTGTAACTGATTAGAATAACTGAAATCAAATGGTTCAGCTTCTACAATGATTACAAATGACATATTTCAGAAAAAAAACGTTTCATGATCCCTGCAGATTCCTTTGACGCTCCAATTCCTTCCTTAATTGCATTTATCGATATTCTCATTAAATATTTGGGAATAATATATTTGAAATAAAAATAATTCCTAGATATTTTTCTATCCTGTATAATGAAATTTCCATAATTTAATTCATGCTGGAGTGGTTTAATCCAAACTTATTTTTCCTCTGATGTGCTTCACATAAAATTGCTACTTAAATCCCTGATATGCATATGCGCCCTCCATCCAACCTTTGACTTTTTGACATTATAAATTGAGATTCATGCCCATGATTTGACGTGATTCCGTAAATTGACTATTGGATTAAATATTAATATAAATATAAAAATATTTATATTAATAATAAAAAAACCCTTTTTTCTATTTTCGAAGGACTTTGGGTATATGAGGCTTAACACATGAATTTTTGGATAGGATAAGGGTGCTTAATAAAAGGCATATTTTTTATTTTCAACGGGAATACAAAAATAAAGGTAAAAATGAATGAAGTGATGGAACTAAGGGATTTAGATAAGAATTAAGGCTAGGTATAAGCTTGCGATATTTGCCAAATTTTGACTTGTGGAGTACATGACTATTTTGGATGTTCGCATTGCGTGAAGGATCTAGGTGATGGGATCTTTATGGAGCTGGTGAAAAAGTTAGAAAAGTTGGGTGGAAAAATAACACAAGGACAACATGCTTGGAAAAATAAAATGCAAATCAGCAGGTGATAACACCATCAACTTCCGATATCGGGGGTTGGAAAAAACGGTTTTGAGAAGATCTCTTTTCACCCCAATGTACCTCTGGTGTTGCCATGCATCCATGAATGAAACCATAATGGATTCCCTGGCCCGCCTTCGAATAATTATCTTTCGTGCTGCTTCATTCTCCAATATGTGCCTTAGTCGTTGATTCAGGCTTCTTCAAGATCCACAGTCCGTCGAGTTATACCTTTTGCACCTTTGCTATATTTGTCTATATGCTGTTGGATATAGACCATCCCCCCAAACTATCATACTTCCACAGTGATATAGAATTTCGCTAAATTTTTGAAATTTGGATCCTAATCTGAAAATTGTTATGGTGATAACACTGCCTACAGGCAAAATTTAACTTATGATACCACTTGATGTTATTATATTATCTCCTTTTACCATCTCGACCTTTGCCTTATGTCTACGAGAAAAATTATGGCTCTGATACCACCTGATGCAGCCCCCTCCCCTCCTTGGGTTTTGTGACCTCCCGATCTAGGATATTTCTTTATTCTTAGTCGGATCAACTCTTGAAGCTCCCGTTTGAACCCAAAACAATTATAGACAGGCCCCTTTACCTCCTTAGGCATAGTTCCTATGATACCCACACTCGTTGTCTACGTGATCTGGGTGCTCTTTAATTTGTGGGCGCTAGCTCCTTTTCACTAGCCCCTTCCTACATATGCCCCTGGGCTATGAACTTGCACAAATGTACCATTGCAGGCATGAGAAAGAGTGGTTTTATACCAAATTGCTTTTCACCCCGCAATTCACCTCCAGCTGCCACGTATCCCTTTGTTAAAACTGTGGTTGAAATTGTGGCCCGCTCAAGGAGAATTAACGTCTGAGCATGTCCTAGTCTCGCAATCCTTCCCGTCCATCAATATCTCACTTTTGGCGATGGCCCGTAAACAACAATTGTTATTTATCCTCCCTTTCCTGTACTTCATGCACCTTCCTAGACCTCCATTATCTGTCAACACATAACTCCCGTCTGAATCAACGACTATGGTTGATTCTAGCTTTCCAGCCTTCAGGAGTTTCAACTCTCAAATTTTGGCTTCCTCTGCATGAAAATATTTTAGAGTGGAAGATCTATTGAAACCTGTCCCTCCATATGTGCGACTATGATTTCCTCCGCGAATCTAGCCTTCAAGAATATCAATTCTCAAATTACCACTTCTTCCAGAGGGCTTTCTTCGAAATTGTAGATCGTTTGCCACATGTCCTCTTCAATCGACGATTCAACTCCTACTTTGGGACTTTGGCCTCCTCAACCAAATCAACGGTCCTTTGACCTACTCCTCGAACAGTGATCGAGATATCCTTTGGGACGTTGACACTTTCACCCTCTGCTCTCCTCCAGAGTGTTCTGTACCCATAGTTCTAGATCTGGCGCCACATGTCGATCTTCACATCGACGACTCTCGTCGTTTTTAGGACTTCGGCCTTCAGTATTCTAAAATTTCAACAAACACAAACCTCCAGAGTGAATCCTTCCAGAGTGTCGGATCCTTTGACACATGTCCTCCTTCATCCATCGGTTACCCAATGGAATGAATCTACATCCTCCACCTATCCCTTAGCATATCAACGATGCATGTGCCCCCTTTAGGTTCAATGACCCTGAATTCTTCGAGCTTTGGTGCTTCAAAACATTCTGAAACTCAACTTCTCAAAAACCCTGGAGTACGATCCTCCGAAGTTCACAATCTGGTGACACCTGTCCAAACCAGATAAATGACTATCATCCACTTTGGTTGTTCAGGATTTGGCGATTTAAAACCCTTCTCCTTCGTGTTCTCCTGGAGTGATTTCACCCGAAGTTCACGATCTTTCGCCACGTTCCCTTCTAGATCTGATGCTCCATATTCTCTTCAGGTCCTTGGGTCATCCGCCCTTCCACTGTTCGGGATTTGGGAGTTTCAAACTCCTATGCACTCATTTCTCTCGAAGTTCTTTCACCCAAAACACACGATCTCTTGACGTGTGTCTCCCCCTTGATATGACGGTCTCTATTTGCTTCGGTTCTTCAAGTTTCAGTATTTTCAACTCCTGCGGACTCGTTTCTCCCAGAGTACTTTCACCCAAAAAATCAGATCTTTCACCACCTGTCACCTTGGATGATGGACGGTCCCTGTTCACTTTGGGACTTCAGGACATTGATGAGTCCACTCTCCTGCACACACAAGGTTTAAGTCTTGTGCAGTTACCTCTGAATCAAATGGTTGTTATTCCTCTTTCTTCGTTCACTAGATGTTGATCTAATAGTCCATATTCTTCCCCATAACCGATCAAAAGGTTGTTGTCACTCCTCCTCCTGAGCTTTCACCTTCTTCTGGCTTGGAAGCATTTGTGAGGGTTCCAAGGTTTTAGCCTTTGAACTTTCTCCTGCGAACCCGACTATATGGGTCTCGCTTGCACTCTGCTAATGCTATCTCTTCTGAGATTTCAAACTTAGAATAAGTCTGTCACCCACACACCACTTGCGCTATCCCTTCTTATCTTGATCTCCTCTAATGTTTCGATATCCCACGCACTCCTTTCATTTATGGGATTTCGTCAAACTTATATCCGAAGGATTTCTTGAAAATAAATTATTCTCGCCCTCCTGGCATTCCTCCTACTCAATGCACACCTTGCAGAGCTATAGAGAGTTTTCAACAACTCTGTGAGTATCTTCCTCTGATACTCTTCTCCCTGAACTCAACAAAGATATATCTTTGTGCACACTTGCACCCACTCGATGCTTGCCTAACAGAGCTCTATAGAGTGTTCAACAACTCTGTGAGTATCTTCCTCTGATACTCTTCTCCCCAAACTTGACAAATATTTCTCTATGGGAACTCCTTGCACTTATGTTGGTGAAGGTTCAACGGTATCTCTCTTGATCTTCTATGAGGTTAACTCACCTCTGTCAATGCACTCCTTGTGGACTATGTGCACTCCTTGCACATCAAAACTCAAGTAATAGAAATAATTGAAACTTACTCGATACTTCACCAGTTTACACATTCAAACCATGAAATACATAAAACCATAATAATGAATACAAATACATAAACACATTGTATGCAGGAAAAACTTCTTTTCTTTTATTTTTGTGTGTCTATACAGATGTTTACAAAAACTGGACTACAACATAGTCTCAGTTCTCTCAAGTTCTCCTATTCTAACTCTATTCTGAGTTATTCTTCTAAGACCTCTCTAAATCCTCCTAAGTATCCTAATGAAATCTGATAACAGATCTCTTTACAAAAGAGGGGCTCTGCGAGCTTGTCCTCTCTCACCTAACCTCATCTATTACATTGAAGTCTTCATAAATGGCCATCTAGTCTGAATTGAATCTAGATCCATCAACCTGTCAGCCATTAAAGGTGACCTTATCTACTACCCATTACAAGATATGGCTTGGTTTTCACTAAATATTACAACATGGACCCGTATAGGATCATATTTCAAATTTAAAAATGGGAGGGTTAATGCCTCTCCCTCTCTGAAATGCACAATGATGTGCTAGAATGATGGCATGTTGTTGAGGTGGAGTGATTCTCTTGCATCATACTCCACTACTGGGAAAATCATGATCTCCTGCTCATGAGGTCCTCTTCTCTAGTGTTGAAATCCTCCTGGATCCCAAACTTTCCCCTGGAGCTATCCTCTTGATCCTCTCCAACTATATTGTTGTTGTTGCTTCTTTTGTTTCCTCCCTACTTCTATGGCAGGTTCTCCTCTTTGTTGACTGCTTCTTCTGACCTCAACTTCAACTTCTTGATCTCCTCTATCACCTTGTCTAGCTACTCTAATGGATGGTTCTCCTTATGCAGTCTTCTCAGCTACAACTCTTCCATATAGGTGGGTAGATCATCTTGACCCCCCATATCATTTTCTTCTTCTTTTGTGGCATTATCTTTCCATACTACTATAGGCTCCAGTTTTGCAGTCTCATAACCGAGTTGTTGCTCAACTTTCTCCTCTGAAAGATTAGTTGTGGTTAGCTCCTCTTATGCTGTCATATCTCCAACTTCCTCCAACCGTTCCTATGGCTAGTATGCTCCTCCATCTATTTCCAACTTGAATTGATTAATGTGCAATCTTTTCACCATTACCCTTCTCTCTAGGGATTCCATTTCCTCATACAAATCAGTAAAATTCATGTTGTTTGTTTCCTCTTTTGTTGCAGGCTTCAATGCTACAACCATCTCTTGTTCATCTTCTTGGCTGAAAATTTTGAGCCATTACTTTGAATTCTCATCTCCTTCTCTTGGGGTAGACATCTGTATCTATCTCATTTCTTCCTCTTTGACAGTTTGTGCTGGTTTTCCTTCCTCTTCTGTTGCACTTTCATCATGTGCGCTGGCCTCTACTTGGTTATTTGGTAGGAATGTCTTGATCCCTCAAATAATCATAATTCTCCTTTGATCCTCCTCTTTGATGGTGAAAGTATTTAACTTCTCATCATATTCATTCACATGGTCTGCAAATCCACATGAATATTCATCCATCAACACTCCTTACTGATATGAACTCACTTTTGAGCTTCTGATACTTTCTCACAGTCTCGTTTCTTCCCCCCTACCCACCTATCAATCTACGACCTCTCTTCTTCCCACCTAGAATTCTATGAGATCAACCGATCTCATATCATTTCCCACCTGATAACTTGAACCTTCAGTACTGCTCCACTAGAATTATATGAGACCTTCCACTGATCTTTTTCTATTGCCCACCTGACAACTTGAAAGTCCATTTCTTCCCACCTAGCAATTTATGAGATCTTCATCTAATCTCACCTCCTCCTCATCACTGAGGTGTCTCCCAATTTATGTTTCATAGATGTAAATTTGTTCCTCCTTTGTGTCACTAAGTTTTTCTAAATCCCTCAGCCACCTTCTCAACTCTTGTTGCTTCTTTCTGGCCAACAACATTTGAACAAACCATTTTGCCTTCCTGTTCACAGGAAATTCGTACCTCCAGTGTACCTTTGCCTCTTGCTACATCTGCAATGCTAGTTGTTCCATCCTTGCTCTTATCTCATTGAACTCTAGATCCATTTTTGGATTGCATTTCTTCTTGCGGCCTTCTCTTCAACCACGCTCATGGCCTTCAATAGCCATTTCCACCTTCTACCTTCCCTCCTGGAAAGTATATGGATCACTTTACATCCGAGAGCATCTCCATCTTCTTTTATAGCTCACTTGGTAGTTTAAATTTTTGTTGCTGCCCACATGCAACAACCTTCTCTCAGAGCATCAGTACTCTGCTTCCCTCCACTGTTGTCTATAGGAAAAATTTAACTTCTGATACCGCTTGATGTTATCGAATTATCTCATTTTTCCATATCCACCTTTTCCTTCTGTCTACAAGAAAACTTATGCCTCTGATAACACCTGATGCATCCGCCCTCCCCTCCTTGGGTTTTGTGACCTCCCGGTCTAGGATATTTCTTTCTTATGAGTCCTATCAACTCTTTGAGCTCTCATTTGAACCCAATACAATTATAAATAGGCCCCTTTTTCTCCTTAGGCACAGTTCCTGTGATACCCACACCCTCTTTCTATGTGCTTTGGGTGATCTTCAATTTGTGGGTGCTAGCTCCTTTTCACTAGCCCATTCCTACATACGCCCCTGGGCTATGAACTTGCGCAAAGGTGCAATTGCAAGCCGGGAAAGAGTGGTTTTAGACTAACCCTCTTTTCACCCCACAATTCACCTCCATCTGCCACATATCCCTTTGTTAAAATCGTTTTTGAAATTTCATCCCGCTCAAGGAGAATTAACGTCTGAGCATGTTCTAGCCCCACAATCCTTCCCGTTCGTTGTTCTCTCTCTTTCGGTGATGACCCACGATCAATGATTTTTATTTATCCTCCCTTTATTGTACTTCACGTGCCTTCCCATACCTCCATGATCTATTGAAATGTAGCTCCCTCTGTAATCAATGGCTACAAATGATTCAGGCTTTCTGGTTTTCGATAGTTTCAACTCTCAAATTTTTGCTTCCTCTAGATGACAATATTCCAGAGTGGAAGATATGTTGACACATGTGCCTGCAGATGTGAGGCTATGATTTCCTCTATGAATCTGGCCTTCAGGAATCTCAATTCTCAAATTGCCACTTCTCCTAGAGTGATTTCTCCAAAATGGCAGATCGCCTGCCACGTGTCCTCTTCAATTGATGGTTCATCTCCCACTTCGGGACTTTGGCCTCCTCAACCAAATCAACAGTCCTTCAACCTCCTCCTCAATCAACCATCGAGATCTCCTTCAGGACTTCGACGCTTTCACCCTTTTCTCTCCTCCGGAGTGTTTTGTACCTGGAGTTCTAGATCTAGTGTCGTGTGTCCATCTTCACATCGACAACTCTCGTCATTTTCGGGACTTCGGCCTTCAGTTTTCTCAAATATCAACAAACAAAAACCTATGGAGTGTCGGATCCTCTGACACCTATCTTACCTGATCCAACAGCTACCCAACGGAATGAATCTTCATCCTCCACATGTCCCTTCGTAGATCAATGATCCAGGTTCCCCCTTTCGAATCAATAACCCTGAATTCTTCGAGCTTCAGCACTTTTGAACTCTCTAAAACTCAACTTCTCAAAATCCCTGGAGTATGATCCTCTGAAGTTCACAATTTGGTGACACCTATCCAACCCATCTCAATGACTATCATCCTCTTTTTCTATTCAGGATTCGGTGATTTCCAACCCTTCTCCTTCGCGTTCTCCTATAGGGATTTCACCCAGAGTTCATGATCTTTCACCACATCCCCTTCTGGATCTGACGGTCGAGATTATCTTCAAGTCCTTGGGTCTTTGGCTGTTCGGGCTTCGGGAGTTTCAAACTCTTATGCACTCATTTCTCCTGGAGTGCTTTCACCCGAAACACACAATATATTGACGTGTGTCTCCCCCTTGATCTGACCGTCTCTATCTTCTTTGGGTGTTCGGGTTTCGGGAGTTTCAACTCCTGCGCACTCGTTCCTCTCGGAGTGATTTCACCTGAAAACTTAGATATTTCACCACCTTTCACCCTAGATGATGGGTGGTCTATGCTCACTTCAAGACTTTGGGATATTGATGAGTCCACTCTCCTATGCACACAAGGGTTAAGTATTGTGCACTTACCTCCAAATCCAACGGTTGTTGGTTCTCTGTGTTCATATCCGAACGATGGGATCTATTCTTCTCCTCTATGATTCCTTCATTCACTAGACACTAATCTAACAGTACATATTCTTCCCCACAACTGATTAGACGGTTTTTGTTTCTCCTCCTCCTGAGATTTCACCTTCTTCTGGCTGGGAATATTTTATGAGCATTCCAAGGTTTCAACCTTTGAACTTTCTCCTGCAAACCTAACTATCTAGGTCTCGCTTGTGCTCTACTAATGATATCTCTTCTCAGCTTTATGAATTAGAATAAGTCTGTCACCCATGCACTCCTTGCGCTATCAATTCTGAGCTTGATCTCCTCGAATATTTCGACCTCCCACACACTCCCTGCGTTTTTGGGATTTCTTCAAATTGAGATCTGAAGTATTTATTGAAAATATATTCTTATCGCCCTCCTGGAGTTCCTCCTACTCAATGCACACCTTGCAAAGCTCTACAGAGTGTTCAAAAACTCTGTGAGTATCTTCCTATGATACGCTTCTTCCTGAAATCGACAAAGAGTTATGTCTGTGAACACTTGCACCCACTTGATGCCCACCTAGCAGAGCTCTACAGAGTTTTCAACAACTCTGTGAGTATCTTCCTCTTATACTCTTCTCCCTGAACTCAAAAAAGAGTTCTCTTTGTGAACTCCTTGCACTTATGTTGTTGAAGGTTCAACGATATCTCTCTTGAGCTTCTCTGAGGTTAACTAACCTCTGTGAACGCACTCCTTGCGGACTATGTGCAATCCTTGCACATTGAAACTCAAAGAAGAGAAACAATTGAAGCTTATTCAATACTTCACCAATTTACGCATTCAAACCATGAAATACATAAAAACACTGTATGAAGGAAAAAATGTTTTTCTATTATCTTTGTGTGTCTATACAGATGTTTACAAAAACTAGACTGCAACAGAGTCTCAATTCTCTCAATTTCTCCTATTCTAACTCTATCATGAGTTCTGCCTCTGATACCTCTATGAATCCTCCTAAGTTTCATAATGAAATCTGATACAAGATGTCTTTACAAAAGAGGGGCTCTGCAAGCTTCTCCTCTCTCACCTAACCTCATCTATTACATTGAAGTTTTCATAAATGGCCATCTAGTCTGAATTGAACTTAGAGCCATCAACCTGTCAACCATTAAAGGTGACTTTATCTTCTTCCCATTCAAAGATATGGCTTGGTTTTCACTCAATATTACAACATTGACCCGTATAGGATCATATTTCAAATTTAAAAATGGGAGGGTTAATGCCTCTCCCTCTCTGAAATGTGTGTTGATGTGCTGGAATGTTGGTGTGATGCTAAGGTGGAGCGATGCTACTGAATCATTTCCGAAGTTGCTAAGTTCAAGGTATACCTGAATTTCATCGATGAGAAAGATAGCATCGCCATCACAACCAGAAAAAAATTCACTATTATGGGTGAGACACTGACAAAGAAACCTTCAGAGTGGGCCCAAAATTCTATAAATATGATAAATTCCATACCCACTGTTGAACTTCACACCATCGGGGTCAAAGACAGGACCACGTTTATCATTTGGACGAGGAGGGTCATTGCCAAGCATAATCTGCTGAAATCAGTCCAGACAAAAGCCATGCAGATGGAGCAAAGCATACAAGAATTTAAATATCTATTGTAAGAGTTGTTCTTCAAAGGCCTCCCATCATTTTGGGATGGCAAAGTGAAATTGTATGATCGGGAGGAGTAAAACTCTCACCTCGCCCAATGCAGAATGGATCACTCCAAGTTTGAAATCCTGGAGGAGAACTTAAAGGGGAAAACTGTGGTGGAATATTTGACCTCATATTTTGAGATATTAAACCAATTCAATATAGTGAATATCGGGATTCCAACCATGAATTAAACCACTTGCATTGACCTAGAGATACTGATAAAGGAAATAATGGATTACAAGATCCCTTCTAACTTACAATGGAAAGAGATAGTGTGTCTAGGTAAGACAAAGTGCAATTTTCCAGGAACCAAAAAATAGCCTCCAAGTGTCACCAGATTGGCGTGTTTGGAAGAAGAACAAGAGGGACAAATGGCGAAGACAGAAGTCGAACAGTTAGAAAAATCAGTCATTAGTTTATGAAACATTTTTGTCTAATCATTGTAAATCGTTTCACATACCGAGACTACCAGTTGAAATTATTGTAGTTAGTTTTAGAAGCTAAAACATTTTAGTTCAGCCATTGTAATCGAATTGTAAAAATGCTAGAATTTCTGAATGAATTAATGTTGGTAGAAGTGCAAGGGAACCTTTTTAGTTTTTCTGAACTAAATTGTAATTTTTTGGAGCTGAATTGAATACATATGCAGAAGATTTTGAAGTCTCTATGAAAATATTCTAATGGTGGTGATATGAGTTTTGTGTCCTTTCCTTGGATGTATTTCCCGTGTTCTTTAATTCCATTTGCATTTTCTTCTATTTAAATTGGAGAGTTAAAGGCCCAGAATTCATCTTGTGATGTTGTCAACTAAAGCAATTTAAACTGTGTTTATTTCTTCCTAATTAATTCAGAATTCATTCCAGTAATGATCTGATGCAGTTATTTGTTTCCTCTTTCCTCTTACACCCTGCTTAAATACAATTTACAACTCAAATCCATTGCCTCATTTAACCTTTATCCTTTGGAGAGTTCTATCATCCAGTCATTGTTTTCATTCACTTTCAGAATTTCAATTCCATAGCTCTGATTTTCCTTCCCCTTCCTTGCCAACAACTTTATAAAAACCTCCCAAAACAAACTAAACCTAGACATTGATTGCCAAAGAGATATCAAGTGACATGAGAGAGCCCTCTCTGAGCTGAGTAGGCTAGTTCCAAAATCTAAAGCTGGTTGAAACAATTACATCTATCGTTTGTCTGTCAGCTAGAAAAATTTATAGAGTGTTAACAAGGTTGACGAGAAGAGGAGTGTGAAGAACCAAGGGAAGACGAAGAAGGTCTGGACCTTGCAGGAGATCAAGAAGATTCAGCCTTGATATCAAGAAACATAGGGAATCGGGCAAAGAAGGTTGTCCCATGGGAAGAAAATGAAACACGCCTAGAAGTTAGTGAAACCAACCCTGAATCACCCATTCCTGAGGTGTCATCTATGCCCATGGTAAATTATATGCCACCTACGTATGCTATTTCTATTCCATCGCATCTAGTTATTCAGATCTAGTCTGTACATGTAAAATT
>SNQJ01S0178381.1:0-19681 GCA_010110895.2 Picea sitchensis | reverse complement strand
AAGCTGAAATTTTTACCACAGATACATTACCAATTTTGGTAAATTTCCTATGGATTTCAGGGTCTGAAAAATTACAGAAAAGTTTTTATAGAAAAACTTCCGCAATGATTCATTTCAGGATGATTCTAGAACCCTATCTTGTACAGGCTGTATCTCCAAAAGTATAAGGCCTCAGAAGCTAAATTTTGAACCCAACATACCTTGATCCGTCTTATAAATATCCTCCAAGTCGTTCCTTCTGAAACACTGTAGAAAAAAAGTTATAGCAAAAATTCCACGGTGTCTCAGATGTAGCAGCGAAACCCCAAGACCTTGAGCTCTGATACCATATGTTAAGAACCAAACATCAATATAGCATATAAAAACCTCAGGAAATGTACTCAATGCCTTGAAAAAGAGATAATTTCAGATAATAAGCCTCTTGGAGGGGGAAACCTCATTTTACCCCACTTAAATGTTCAAGTACCAGATGATTCAAAATGAAAATGTCTCCTTGGTATATATAGGAGACTAGGAGGTATAATTACAAATAATGGCTTAAAGCCGACATATTTAAAATAACATTACTAATATAAATTACAACTAATGGACTAAAGCCAACATAAATAAAATAGCATTACTAATCTAATATGCCCCAATTAAGGGGTAATGAGCCAATATTAGGGCTTAACACCTGGAGAAAGAGTTGCTCACAAGCCTAACAACCTATTTCTTCAATCCACAACCACCTCTCTCACATGGAGAGAGAGTTTCTCCCAAGCCTAACAACCTTCTTCTTCAACCACAACAGCTAAGATGGGTAAGGCAATGGATGGCTCAATAATTTATAGAGGTGAAAATGGTCACAGTTCAGTAATGGAAGAAATGGTTGGCTGCAACATGCTTAGTGCATGAGCGAACTCATGAGGAGGAAGGTAGAATGGTCTAGAATAATCAAGATGATGAAAGCATGAGCCAAACTCTGCACATGCATGAGTTCCTCAGTGTCTGTGCGAGTGCGTGAGTGTGCAGAGGTCAGCAATGGAAGCCCAACAAGTTAGATGGAGGATGGAAGAATAGGGAGCGTACCCCCAACATGAGCTGACTCTTCATCTTTAACTGCATGCACCCTGGTCGACACCTATCTTCCTGGAGATGCATGCACTCCATTTAGCATTCGTTCCCTTTCCCAGGAACATAGGATAAAAACATTTCCTTCTAAACATATTTTGGAATAATAATAAATTATTATTTAATTGGACTTAATCCCTTAATATCATCCCCTCTTTCCAACCTCTCATCCCCCTCTCCCTTACCTAACCTAGTGGAAGCTTAGTACCCCATCACTCTTTCTTCATGGTGGGTCTACGTGCAATGATGCCTTTATATTATTGATAAGAATAGTTACATGTACAAAACCAGGATCCTGGCCTTTAACACCTAGGCTATCCGACTTAATAACACATAAGATTAGCATCTTATAATTGCTCAGCTCGGCAGCCTACAAAACATGTTTACTATTCATAAATACAATTGGGGCTCATCCTTGGGGTATTACAATCCCCTCCCCTTACTTTTTCACTGTCCTCAGTGTAACTTATTTACACATCATCAACAAGATTTTCAAAATCTTCAAAAATATGTGGGTATTCTTCCCGCATAGCATCCTCGTGCTCCCATGTCGCGTCCTCGGGACCGTTCTAGGTCCACTAGACCTTTACAATCCCTATGGATCGATTCCAGAGATATTTTCTCTTCCAGCCCAATATGTGCACCGAATGCACTTGCAAGACGCCTTCTTCCTCCAGCTGAATCACATTCCAATCAATAACATTATTAGCATCAAGTATATATTTATTAAGAAATGAAACATGAAACACATTATGTACAATCATGGATGTAGGAAATGCAAGCATATATACAACTAGTCCAATCCTTTCTAGGATTTCAAATGGCCCACAATATTCGGCTCCCAATTTGGAAGAGTTTCCCAACTTCAGGGAACTTCTGTTGGCTTTGATTTTCAATAAAAGATGATCACCCACTTTAAAATCCCCATGGGTTCTATTCTTATCAGCATAAATTTTCTTCCTGTCTTGGGAAGCCTTTAAATTATGCTTAATCTTCAACATTTTTTCTTCTATTTCCTTGAGCAATTCTGGCCCATCTATTACTATATCAGTTGGGTTATCCCAACTTACTGGGGTGTTGCACTTTCTACCATAAAGTGCTTCAAATGGGCTCATCTTCAGTGATGCTTGATACCCATTGTTGTAGGCAAATTCTACCAAGTGTAGGTAGTCTTCCCATTTAGATGGTTTGTCCATCACATACATCCTTATCATGTCTTCTATCACTTGGTTAGCCCTCTTTGTTTTCCCATCAGACTCTGGATGATAGGTTGTGTTGAAGTTCAGATTTTTTCTGAACCCTTTGAACAACCCCTTCCAAAACGTGGAGGTAAATTTTGGGTCTCTGTCAGACACAATTGTCTTGGGGATACCGTGCAATAATGCCACTTCTCTCATATAGATTTCATAAACATTAGCTTCTTTGTTAGTAGTCTTCATTGGAATAAAATAGGCAGCTTTCTTAAGCTTATATACCACCACCATGATGGAATCATGTTGCTTGTTGGTTCTGGGCAATCCTGTGATGAAATCCATTGTCACCAGTTCCCACTTCCACTTAGGAATGGGCAATGGTTGTAGCAACCCTATTGGGTGCCTATGCTTAGCCTTGACCTTCTGACACTCCATACATCTGGCGATGTACTCTGCAATATCCTTCTTCATACCTGGCCAAAAGTAATAGCTCTTGACTGTTGTCATTGATTTATGATATCTAGGGTGCCCAACATAAGGCACATTATGCATTTCCTTCAAGACCATAATTCTCAATTCCTGAGAGTTAGGTACATGAATTATATTTTTATACAGGAGTGTCCCATCGGTTTCCAATTTATAATCTTCTACTTTCTGTAGCATCTCACCTTGTTGTAGCTTTGCTACCAATTCCATGTACTGCAAGTCTGCATTTGGAGCTTCCAAAATTGTTCTTTTAATATCAGTTTGATACATGCTAATGGCCATAGCGTGTAGTTCATGCACTCTTCTGCTCAGTGCATCAATCACTTTGTTCTCCTTTCCTTTGATATGCTTGATATTGAAGTCATATTCACAAAGGAATTCCAACCATCTACTCTACATATCATTCAAGGTTGGCTGGTCAAACAAACACTTCAGACCATTATGGTCTATCCTTAATTAAAACCTCTTTCCCATGAGGTAGTGTCTTCATTTCTTTAGAGCCTGTACAGTGGCTGACAACTCCAAATCATGAGTGGCATAGTTCTTTTCGTGCTCTTTCAATTTCCTGGACTCATAAAATATTACAAATCCATTCTGGCTAAGGACTCCTACCAGTCCTTCTTTGCATGCATTTGTACACACTTAACAATATTCATTTGGATATGCAATCCTCAGGATTGGGGCACTGGTTAACAAATTCTTCAATTGTTGGAAACTTTTCTCACATTCTTCTGTCCATTGAAATTTCTTCTCCTTCCTTTGTAAGGAAGTGATGGGGTGAGCTATCCTTAAGAACCCTACAATGAAACTTTTGTAATATCCAGCTAGACCCATAAAGGATCTGAATTCTATCACATTTATCGGCGCTGACCATTCTTTGATGGCATCAATCTTCTCAGGATCCACGGTTATCCCATCCTTTGAAATGATATGTCCCAAATAATGGATATGTTTTTGATAGAATGAGCACTTTCTCAATTTGGCGTACAGTTGGTACTCTCTTAATACCTACAACACCATCCCCATATGTTGCTCATTCTCTTCCTCCAACTTGGAATACACCAATATGTCATCGAAAAAGACTATGACAAACTTGTCTAGATATTCTCTGAATACACCATTCATTAGGCACATAAAAACAGCAGGTGCATTTGATAACCCAAATGGTACAACTATGAATTCATAATGACCATACCTTGTTCTAAAGGTGGTCTTGATGATGTATTCATCCTTTATCCTTACCTGGTGGTATCCTGACCTGAGATCTATTTTTGAAAATATCTTGGCATCCTTTAACTGATCAAAGAGATCATCGATCTGTGGAAAATGATACCTATTCTTAATAGTAACTTTGTTCAACTATCCGAAATTGATGCACAATCTTAACGTCCCATCTTTTTTTTCATGAACAAGACTATGGCACCCCAAGATGACACACTTTGGCATATATACCCCTTCTTCAAAAGTTCTTCAAGTTGAAACTACAATTCTTTCATCTCTGGTGTACTCATTCTATAAGTAGTTTTTGACATTCAAGCTATTCCAGGCATCAGGTTTATAGAGAAATCAATATCTCTCTTCAGGGGTAGTCTAGGTACCTCCTGGAATACATGTTCAAAATCCTTTAGTACCGCAAGGTATTCAATATTTGACACCTTATCCTTAGGTTCCTCTTCCATATGAGCTACAAATATTTTGCAGCCTTTCCTGTAGCACCTCTTCAGCTGCATTGTTGAGATTTCCCTAATAGCAACTGCTCTGGGAATTCTGAGGATTGTTCTCTAATTTCCTTCCTTATCCAGGCAAGTGAATGTCTTGCTACGACAGTCTAATATGGCACGGTGTTGGTCCAACCAATCCATCCCAATTGGACAGTCATACAAACCTAAAGGTAAGATGTTCAATTCAGCCTTTGTGCTCAGTCCATTCATGTCCACTGGACAGGACTTAACCAAATCACCAACCTTTCTCTTGGCTCTTGTAGCTATATGCACTAACCAAGATTTTCCATGCTTATTTCTTGGAAAATGCAAACTGTCCACCACTCTAGGGTCTATATAACTATGACTAGCTCCCGAATCAATTAAAATAGTAATGTCATGGTTGTTGATCATACCTTCCACTTCAATCATATGTGATTGAAATTCAGCTTGCTTATTGTCCAGGGCTTCATAGATCCTTGGTATTCTACTGCTCATGTCTTTCATTGTTTCTTCCTGCTGAACATTGTGGACAACTCTGACTTTGTCATTTCTTTGGGGGAAATCTCTGTACCTATGATTTCCTTTACAACCCCAACATTCCAAAGGTGATTGTCTTGGAATTTTCCCACCTATTTCATTCTTCTTGGGCTCTCTAAACAATGATTGTTCTTGAGGATTGTCTATGAAAAAGGGTGGCTTAGTTTCGTTCTTCCTCTTATCTTTCTTGAATCTCTTCTTGTCTTCCCAAGCCTTTATCCTTGCTACTCATATAAGCATTTTTTTCTTCTTATGGTTTCTTCCATAGTTTTAGGATCATCATACTGGATCTTGTCACCGATGGAAGATGGAAGTCCACTCAGATACCTTTGAATTTTTACAGTCTCATCCTTGATGAAAGGAACGTACTTCAACAATTCCAAAAACCTTCATTCATATTCATTCATGGACATGCTACCCAGCTTGAGTTCAAAGAACTCTTTCATATTTCTGTCATAGTATCTCTTAGTCAAGTATTTCTTCTCAAAATACTTCTTGAATTCCTCCCAAGTAAAAATTTTCTCTTTAATGTGTTGCACCTGCACAAGTTGATCCCACCACATGGATGCCTTTCCTTTTAGTTGATACATTGCAATTCTTCCTTCTGCATGAGAGGAATAATTATGTAGTTGGAGATATTTCCTCATGCCAAGAAGCCATGTCTTAGCATCCTCCTCCTCTTGGTGCTCTCCATCAAATGTAGGAGGTTTAATATTTTTCATTTCATCCTTCAGTTCATCCACTCCAGATCTCTTGTGTTTTCTGGTAGGAGATGGGCTTGAACTATTTTGCACCCTCATCTTGGAGTGTCCTTGGGAATGATGATGGTGTCTACCAATACTCCTTGATTTTCTCTTCTCATTGGGGAACCTGTGACTTCCTGATTTACTGGAGTCACTCCCCTTATCCAATTTATTTTCTATCATTTCTAGTCTTCGTGTCAACTTTAGGTTGAATTATCCTTGTTGGTCCTTGTCTTTCATGAGATTTCTATTATATGCCCAGTGATGCTAGAAATCTTTCTGCAATCTTTCAATGAGATTCATCATGTTTCCCAACTTATCTATCTCTTCTCCATGCCCATTGGAGTTTGATCCTTCAAATCCCACATGGACATCCATTCCTCTATATTCATTCTCTGAACTGGAAGCATTTTGTGCCTCCTCCATTTCTCTTGAGGAGGAAGGAATACTGGTCTAGAATAGTCAAGATGATGCAAGCATGAGACAAACTCTGTGTGAGCGTGAGTTCCTGAGTGCTTGCGCAAGTGTGTGAGTGTTCAGAGGTCGACAACGTAGGCGCAACGAGTTAGACGGAGGATGGAAGAATGGGGATCATACCCCCAACACGAGATGACTCTTCATCTTTAACTGCATGTGCCCAAGTCAACATCTGTCTTCTTGGAGCTACATGTACTCCATTTAGCATTCATTCCCTTTCCTAGGAACTCAGGATAAAAGAATTTCGTTCTAAACATCTTTTGGAATAATAATAAATTATTATTCTCATGGACTTAATCCCTTAAGCTTAGCCCCTCTTTCCAACCTTTCATCCCCCTCTCCCTTACCCAGCCTAGTGAAAGCTTAGTCCCCCATCACTCTTTCTTTGTGGTCTATCTACACGTAGCAATGTCTTTATATTATTGATATGAATAGTTACATGTAAAAAAACATGCTCCTGGAATTTAACACCTAGGCTCTCCGGCCTAATAACACATAAGATTACCATCTTATAATTGCTCAGCTCACCAGCCTACACAACATGTTTACTATTCATAAATACAACTAGGGCTTGTCCTTGGGGTATTACAATCATAAACCAAAACAATGACAATTTAAGCACAAAATAAACATGAGTTATATATAGCATGCATTATATGATAAGAAATTGTAAAGTCTATCTCATGGAGGTGGGAGTGAGGGACAAAATCATGCCAAGTCACTCTTCCAGAAAAGTGATCAATCCATCTCAAAAAAGGATTGTGAGAGGTCAAGGACTCAAAGGGATTTTTCAAAGAGTCTAAGGGTTGACTACCTTGGAAGTCATCACTCCCTGAGGTCTGAGAATGGATTAATAAGAACTTTGAGGGAAACTGACAACTTCTCAGGGGAAAGCTAAAAGATTGAGATAATAAACTTCTTAAGGAATTCAACCTCCCCTTGAATTCTAACGAAATTTTTTTCCCTAAAGAAAAATTGAAACAAGAGAAATGTTCCCCAACTACATCGTTACTGACATAATGAGGTAAATCAATCAAATGGATATGGACAACCTTGTCATAAGTATCATGCTTCAGGAAAGCAATGTCCTCTTTATCAAAATTTGATCACAACGGTGGTTGATAATATTCTTCATAGAATAATCAAAGCGATCAAAGTGATACTCATAAAAATACTCAAGGCATTACCAAAAATAATCAAGAGAACTTTGCACTGGGTCATCCTTGGGTTCTTGGAAAAATTCTATAAGTATATCATCATCTTTTTTCCAAACGTCAAAATTATTAGCAACAACATATGATTGTTGTAAAGGAAACATTTGAAGATATCTTTCCATATCATAAATGGTATTCTCATCAAAACCAATCACATCCCACTTATGTATTATAACATGTATGAACTCATCAATATTATCAACCATGTCACTACCTTTATCATAACATGAAGGATTTAATGCATCCAAGGGATCCTCTAATGCTTCTTCACTTTCCAGATCATAAAATAAAGCATCACCAAAATCTTGGAAAGGGAAATTACTTACCATGTTCATTTATTGTTGTGCAGGAGGATCAAAGGCTTGGATGACTTCATCAAATGTAATAGCATCCAATACATCATCCCCAAGACTCATCTCTTTAATCATATTTTCTCCTTCATCATAAAATGAAGGACCTAGCTCTTCCATGGGTTCCTTTACTTCTTCACCTTCTGAATAATAAAACAAAGTGTCATCAAAATCCTAGAAAGGAAAATGATTCACCTCATTCTCTTCGTCTTGTGCAAGAGAGATAGGATATTGGAGAGTTTAATTGGATGAAGGAGAGGATATCAGTGCTTCATTCTCATAATTCACTTCTTTAGTCAAGTCTTTACTATATTCTATTGAATCATGGGAAAAATATTGCTCCTCTTGAAGGGGTTGACAACCTTCATAAATATATCCTTCTATATTATAGGTTCCTAGTATTGAGTATGGTACACATCCATGAGATGTTCCACAATCATTGTGGTGAATCCTTCATCCTCTAGGGATATTGTGAGATTTTGAAGGGAATCTTCATATTTCTGGAATTGTGGTTTAACAAACTCAATAAACCTACTGATGAGGTCTACTGAAGATGATATACCCTTATATTCGCAACAACCCTTAATCCAATCTTGCAAAAAATATGACAAGGAAAGTATGAACAATTTTACCAGAACATCCTCCCATTCAAATTCTATCTCACTTATATACTTCAAGAATTATACAATGTGAGTAATTGGGAGGCCTCCGAATCTTGGACATTTTTTTAACCATTTTACATCAAGATAATGCGGGTATCCTTGAAAACTTTCAAAATCAATAATTGGATACACCTGTTCCCAGGGTGCCATGATCCCAAATGTTGGAAATATCACAAAGTTGAGAGTAAGGTGGCACCTTGCACAAGGTCAGTGGAGTCGTCAGATATCTTCTTAAAGATTATCAAAGGTAGTGAGGGAATCAACCTTAGTGGAGTCTCCAGGTAATATTTTTAAGATGAAGGATTTGAGGGAAAGGATTACTGAAAAGGTGTCGTTGAGGAATATTGACTCAATGTTCCTCGGCAGCGGCGCCAAAAATGTTATTGCACAATCTATACTTTCCCAAATCCTAAAGGCAAGTAGGCCTAGCTTGACGTAACATGGAGGTAATCATATCATTGTCACACCAATAGGATACCTCTTTATATTTAGGAGGAGAAAAAACTCACTCCAAGGGAGACGTCCCAAGACCTAGTTAATTGATGAAGGGAGATAATACAAAGGTAAAACCCACCCCTCTCTCTAGGTCACTCAAAATGAAGAAGTCACTTGGTATTCTTTGGGGTTTAAGAAAAAATCAAGGTGAATGATATCTTTCCCTTACCAATGAAACATAAAACATTAGTGATAACCAATGATATCAATGTTTCAAATTAATGACTTCAAGATATAAATATGCTACTGAAACCCTAAAACATGAAATGTATAGTAGCAACAAATATGTCTAGAAATTGCAAGTTATGATGGACAAAAATGTTATAAAGACTTTGCAAGTTTGATAGCACTTCGTGAATCACAATTTCAATATTTAGAAAAAGTCAATAAGTGACTTGAATAGGTTTTCAAAACACTTGTAACAACAATAAATAAATAATGATGACATCAACAAAACCACTTCAAAAAGTACCTAAATTAGGAAATTTAAACAAACACTTTAGCATATAATGATAGCAGTTTTCCTAGTACAAGTGTTGGATGGTTTTATAAAAATTTTGAGGGTTGTTAAGGAGCTACAATGATGTATGTAACAGTTGTTACAATAGCATCAACAACCTTAGAAAAATTCATAAATTTGCACCTAGAACAATAGCAAAAGGAAGACTAGAGCCTTGAGATGATAACACTTAGGCAAATGCAAATTTTTGGGTTAGATGTTAGTATGGTGATTAAGGCTGCTAAATAAGGTTTGTATCAACAATTATAGAATAAGTAATATGGTTTTTAGTGGTAGTGAAAGTTTCAATAATATGTTTTGAAAATTTGTTTGGTCTCATTCATCCACAAGAGTGTAGAAATATGTGCCTTTAAGGGGCTTATGGAGTCAATAATAGTATCAATGTAACTTGGGAAATAAAATGATGATAATTCTTAGTTAAGGGAAGAAGTAAATGCAATAGGTGTTGGCACTTCAAGGCCTCAATAATTTGCCCCTTTTAAGAGAGGTTTTGCTAGAGAGCAGGCACTTCTAGGCCCTGACATACCTTCCTTCCTTATCTTTTGAAAGACAATTTAATTGGTGACAAGAACAATATTACTAGAGAGATATCACTTTAGGGCTCTAATAATCACTCCCAATAAAATGTATAATTGGAAAGATCAAGCTAGTAGAATAGTTATAGAGAGAAAGAAGCATTTGTTGTTTCTCTTTTAGGTTTTAAACAAGCAATTTTGTAATCTTAGACATGAAAAAAGTAAATTTTACCACAAGCATCCATAGCATGAATACAAATGCATATTTTCCACTTACTTCACCAAGAATAATCAAGCCAAACCCTATTTGAAGACCATTCCACCATGAAAAGTTCCAAAATACACCACCATAAAGATCTCCCAAGAGGTGCACACTAGTTATTTCATCAAATAACCCTTAAAGAGGGAGAAACTTTTAGACCAACACTTGTGTGTGATGAATTATGATGTAAAAATGAACTTAGACAACCATATTTATATGGGAAATCTTGGCTAATTAATCCAACAGTTGTGTCTTTTCATAAAATAGAACCTACATGTCAATTTGCTCTTAAAATTCAAAATTAAATTAATTTTCAACATTAAAACCCTAAATAGGGTGATGTCATCCTTCCTAGGGTGATGTTAGGTCTCCTCCATTAGACATTGAGGTCATATAGAAAAATGTTGGGCCTCCAAAGGCCTTCCTCCATGCCACACATGCCAAAAATACATCCCAACATCTCTCAATGTCAAACTCTAGCTCTCAGTGACGTCATATGGCTACTAGGGTGATGTCCAAGCTCTCCAAAGGCAATGTCCAGGTGGGGAGGGATGGCCTCTCATTATTTAGGCCTGTCAGGGTGCCTCCAAAGCAAACATCCTCTTCCTTAACTATGCAAGCCTTCAATTTCTTCTTACCCCCTCGTTGGGGTTCCACAGTCCATTTGTGGAATTTGAGCCCTCATGAAGGTCTGAGATAATAATTCCCTCATGTATACCTGTCCACGTCCTGTAGAAAAAACAAGTACACCCTTCATGCGTTCATAAGTCACAAGTATCATAGCATGTAAATCACATGTAATAATTAAATTACTCGAACATGTGCATCAAACCACCTTTAACCCCAAACAAATGCTCAAAGATGTTATGCAATTTGACAATTTAGGTTTGGAGAGGGTCTCATGGTGACTTATTGGGTTAATCCCCCTTATGTTTGGATTGTTTCCCAGGTGGAATCTAGTCCAAGTCATGTAAGTGTATGAGGTGACATGGGGAAAATATTTGGGCATAGGGTGCATGTGATAAGAAGGAAATGTAGAGTCTTACCTGTGGGTTTCTTTATGGAAGGTGAGATGCACGTTGTCATGGATGAAATTATTTCCTAGCCCATTCATTGCCTTTTATTCTTAGATTTATTTCTTTTGATAATTTTCTCTTGTGCTTCAAAGGAATAGTTAAGGGGAATTGTCCTGGCTTGATGACCAGAGGTGACAACGTTATCCACAAAAACTTCATGAAAATGAGAAGGTTGACCTGTAATGAGACCCCCTTTCTCTTGGTTACTTCGCCAAGAGCCACTACCCTATTTTGGTGATCATATAGGTGGTATTTTCATACCGCTACATTCCCATGGTCATAATAGGTCGGGTCATGATGAGACCTCATATCCATCAACTAGTACCTTGAGTGTTTATGTTATCTTGTGGGTCCCCTTTTCTTACTGATAATATTTTCACTTCTTTCTCAGGGATCCCTTAATGAAGCATATTGAAGGTTTCAAAATATCTTTTAACTCTTGCCAGCTACTTTTACCCTCTGGGCCTTTATCCCCTTCTTCCCACAAGGTAAGGTACAACCCTTCCTAGTGTAGCCAATCCCAATTCCCAAACAAGGATAGGGGGGATGGAAAGAATAAATATGGAAAGTGGTAATTATGGAGGGAATAGACGATGAATTTCTACATATCCAACCAGTAGAAACCCATCCTAAAGGGAAATCAACTTACTAGGGAACCATGTCACCCTTCCAGATATGAATGAGGCAAAGAGCATATTTTCCAAGAAAACTTCATGAAATAAAGAAGGATTCAATACAACATGTTCAAGTTATTCAAAACTTAGAGTGATACATACCATGATACCTGGACTCATTGCCTCATGGAGCAAGACTCACTTCTACTTCAAGATCGGGCTGGTGTGATGGATACTACTATTGGTGATACATGGGTTGCATTGAAGAAAAGAGGGGCCCTCCGAGGCCATTTTTAAGTCATTTGGCTCTCGGTACTCCATGTATAGGACCTATGGGCCTTGAGACATGATCTCATTAGTTATCCCTAGGCTAGGGGATAACATTCCCCATTCATTTCTTACTGTGATGGTTGTGTGGAAGAAATTTTTGATGGGTGTCTTGGAAGTTCCATGACATTTCAAGAGAGTTCTGACAAAGATTCTACATATGGAAATGACAGATGATGACAATGATACATCCATGATGAACATTGATACAAACATACTGGACGATCTCAAAGATTATGTTGGGACATAAGACATCCTTGAGTCTTGAAACCCTCACATACCATCAAGGCATGTGTCTAGTCTAACCACATCAAATTTTGACGCATACATGCACAGTTTGAAGAAATTTCAATGTTGGCCCCATTCACTACTCACTATGCGGGGTCGGTGTAATACATTTGTGATGGGTTTTTTGGAAGTTCCATGACATTTCAAGAGATTTTCAAGAATGATTCTATAGAAGGGAATGATGAATGATGAAAATGAGACGTGCATGATGAACATTGATGAAAATGTGGACTATCTCAAATATTATTTGGGGACATCAGACATCCTTGAGTCTTAAATCCCTCACATACCGTCTAGGCATGTGTCTAGTCTAACCATGTCAAATTTCAATGCATACAAGCATAGACTAAAGAAATTTAAATGTTGGTCCCATTCATTGCTCACTATGTGAGGTCAGTGCATGACATTTGTGATGGGTTAATTGGAAGTTCAATAACATTTCACGATATTTCCAACAAATATTCTACAAATGGAAATGACGAATGATGACAATGCGATGTCCATTATAAACATTTATGCAAACATGGGTGATATGAAAGATTATATCGGGACATCAGAAATCCTTGAGTCTTGAAACCCTCCCATACAATCAAGGCATGTGTCTAGGCTAACCATGTCAAATTTGGATGCATACAGGAACATATTGAAGAGATTTCAGCATTGTCCCCATTCACTACTCACTGTGAGGGGTTGGTGGAATAAATTTTTGATGGGTGTATTGGAATTTCCATGACATTTCAAGAGAGATCCGACAAAGATTCTACATATGGAAATGATAGATGATGACAATGATATGTCCATCATGAACATTGATGCAAACGTACTAGACGATCTCAAAGATTATTTGGGAATGTCATACATCCTTGAGTCTTGAAACCCACCCATATCATCAAGGCATGTGTCTTATCTAACCACAACAAATTTTGATGCATACAGGCACAGTTTGAAGAAATTTCAATGTTGGCCCCATTCACTGCTCACTATGTGGGATCAGTGGAAGACATTTGTGATGGGTGTATTGGAAGCTCCATGACATTTCAAGAGAGTTCTGACAACAATTCTATATAAGGGAATGAAGAATGATGACAATGAGACGTGCATGATGAACACTTATGAAAACATGGATGATCTCAAAGATTATGTGGGGACAACAGAGATACTTGAGTCTTGAAACCCTCCCATACTGTCAAGGCATGTGTCTATTCTAACCTTTTCAAATTTCGATGCATACAGACACAGATTGGAGAAATTTAAGCATTGGCCCCATTCACTGCTCACTATGCAGGGTCAGTGCATGAAATTTGTGATGGGTGAATTGGAAGTTCCATGAAATTTCAAGAGAGTTCCAACAAAGGTTCTACAGATGGAAATGACGAATGATGACAATGAGACCTCCATTATGAATGTTGATGAAAACATGGACGATCTCAAATATTATGTGGGGACGTCAGACATCCTTAAGTTTTGAAACCCTCCCATACCATCAAGGCATGTGTCTAGTCTAACCATGTCAAATTTCGATGCATACAGGCACAAATTGAAGAAATTTCAATGTTGGGTCCATTCACTTCTCATTGTGTGGGGTTAGTGGAAGACATTTGTGATGGGTGTATTGGAAGTTCCATGACATTTCAAGTGAGTTTCGACAAATAATTTAAATATTGTAAGGATGGATGATGACAATGAGATGTGGGCAATGTCAATGATTATATGTGTGGTTGATGGATGTCATTAAGCCATTGACCATATATAATCCCTAAGAAATTAACCATTAAACTACCTAATCCCCAAATCCCTTATCCCTTGACCCTTAATTTATCAAAATAGAAACTCTAATCCCTTAAACCTTAATCCCTAGAACCAAAATCCATAAATCCTCTAATCCCCATAGCCCCTATCTATTTAACCCCCAACAACTCAAAAAATTGACTATTTAGGCACATTAGGAGTTAAATTGGAAGCCAAACTAGAAGCTAAAAAGGATGCTACTTTAGATGCTAAACTGGAAGCTAATGTGGAAGCTAGACTAGAAGATAAACTGGAAGCTAACTTGGAAGCTAACCTAGAAGCTAACCTAGGCGCTCATTTGGGTGCTAACTTAGGTGCTAACTTGGGTGCTAACTTAGGAAATATTAGCACCTACTTTATCGCCAACTTGGGTTTCTTGGCGGAAATAGCACCATCACTATAAATAGTGCATACTTTAGAAAAAAATTGGAGAAAAATACATTAAAACAACCAGTGGAGGCAGAAAAGGGAGCTAATCACAAGGTTTTGTTGTAGTGGATGCAACTTGATTCATTTGATTTGATTATGGTTGGGGGAAGATTGGAGACTACGACCTAAGCCTTCCATAACTAGGATGAAGAGAAAGGGTGATATTGGATCCCCTTTCCTGATACCTCGAGAGGGGTTGCAAGTGGGTGATGGCAAGACATTAACCAATATCAAGAAGAAATAAGAAATTGAAGGTTGTAAAGGTTTGCATTAGAAAATTCTAGTTGAGAATATCATAAGCCTTGGGAATGTCTATCTTCATAATAGTGTTGGGTAACTTGGAGAATTTTAGAGAGTGTATGGTTTCAAGGAGTAGGATGATGCCATCTAGGATTTTCCAACCCTCTACATACCCTCCTTGTTTGGGGGAGATAAGTTATAGTAGGATGGGCTTGAACCTATTGGCTATAACTTTGGATATGATCTTATAAATGACCTTGCATAAAAATATGGATTGGAATTTTTTTGCAGAACTAGGGGTTTTAGATTTAGGAATAACAGATATAAAGGTAGAGTTGAAGGATTGAAGTATAGTCCTTTATTTTTGTGTATATTCCACCACTTTCCATACTTCCTCACCTATTATGGAACAACATGTTTGGAAGATTTAAGTTATAAAACCATTTGGATTTGGGGCCTTATTAGTTGGAAGAGATTTGAATGTGAAAGAGACCTCCTCATATGATATTGGTCTCATTATACTATTTTTTTTCTCGTGTGTGACTAGAGATGGTATGTTCTTTAAGGTGTTGTTTGTGGCTTCCTCTCTATTCTATGGTTTTTTAGTTAGTATCCCACTGAAAGGTGTCCTTATTTATTCCTCAATGTCCCTATGTTTTTATAGAGTCTCCCCTATATCCAATTTTAAGGATAGTATGTGGTTGTGAGCTTGTCTACTAACCATAGAATTATGAAAGAATCTCGTATTTTTATCACCCTCCTTAAGCCACGTTATTTTGGTTTTTTGTCTCCATATAGTTTCTTCTATATTATCCTCATTGTTTATATTTCGTTGGATGCATTGTTACTTGGTTGTTCTCTGATAAGATATAGCTTCCTTAATATTATTATCTCTTGAATCCTTTCCATGTTTGTTTCTAATTTTTGTTGGGCTTCAAATATTTTCCCAAAGATATTTTTATTCCATTTTCTGATTTTTTTCATTATCTGCTTTAATTTTCAGCATAGATGGAACATCCTTGATCCCTAGCTTGGTCCACATTTCTCCCACTAGACTCAAATATTAGGCATGGAGTCTGGATGATCAAGAAACAATATTTCAAATTTGAATGGCTTGGTTTTAGATATGAGAAGGTTAGTGTAGGAGACAAGGATGGGCCAGTGATATGAATTTGTGAAGGGGAGGATTTCTACTGAGAAGACAATTTTGTTGATATGTAATGATTCAAAGCTTAGGAGGTGGTCTAGTCACACCGAAACCTAATGGGTTCCTCCCCGATTGATGTTTCGATTTTTATTTCCATTGATGGTATGGAAAACATTTAGATTCATATTTTCTAAGGTTTCTTTGAAGCATAAGCTGTTTAGATCTAGTCTTCTCATGCCTCCCTTTTTCTCTTCAATGGATGTGATTAGATTGAAATACGCTCCTAGTATCCATGGTTGTCTTTTATGTTGATCCCCAAAGTCTGTGAAAGAATCCACAAAGGATCCTTTTATGTTTGGAATTGAGGGTCCATAAAAAATCATGATGTTACCTATCTACTGGATTTCTCGAATTTTGTAATGGGTAGAGATACAACTTTCCAAGTATTGATATTAGCTTGGAGTGATTATAGTAGGATCGCATAGTATTTTTATTCCCCCATGAAAATCCCTTAGCCTCCACCAATTATTCCTCATTATATTTCCAATATCGGTTGACAATGGTAATCATACTATCTTTGCTACACCTTTCTCATGTAACATAACTACAATTGGTTTTATTTGCAATATTCTCTTTTTGAGAGGGAATTGCCTACTTGGGGTGTTGAGGCCTCTAATTTTCCAAGCCATTACTTTCATAATTAAACTTTGGGTTGCGATAGGAAGTATTTACCTGGAAGTTCTCTCATTTTTCCCAAGTACACTAGTAATGATCCTTCTTCCTCGATCCTCTTGTTGGTCATTTTTCATCCTCATTTTTTATCTTCAACACTCCCCTTGGCCTAAGTTTCCATTGGATTGGTTTGTATAACTAGTCCTCCTTACTGAGGTTTAAATGTTGTTTTGATGGCTAGTTTGCATGTTCTGTTCAATTTTTTTTTTTTGCAGTTTGTTGATATTTTCTTTTGGCATGTGTACTATGGCTTGTTCCCCATGAATGGATGTAAGAGACAAGAGATCCAATTCAGTTGAGTAATATTCCATGTTTTCCTACTGATTCTCTTGCTCAGTCTCTTAGTTCATTGTCTCCTTTGGTTCCATATCCCGATCCTCTTCTTCCCTGGTTGGGTTTTGTAGTTTAGTCTCTTCTTTCTTTGTTTTTTGGCATTTTAAGTCCTTATTGTTTTTTCTACTACCCTTATCTATTCTTTTTTCCATTGAATAATTGGTTATTGACCAGTACATCCTACTTTATCTCTACTAGAATTTGGAAGTTGTTATTGTTGACTATCAGTGCTATGCCTATCAATGTGGTCATTTTTCTACATAATTTCCTTTTGCTAGAGACTTCGGTGGATCCTTTCGGGTATTATATTTGTTTTCCTTTGTCATTGTTTTTTCCTATATATTCAATGGGTAATCATGAAACAAATGAATGTGCTCATGGAATTTGTGACAGTTGAATGGTACATGTTCATAGTCCAATGGCTATATCCTTTTCAAGTCCTACAATTTGATAGTTATATCCTCAAGGAGGGCTCTTGATACATCCATGCAAACACAAATATGGGAATACGAGGTGCAACACCCTTGTTTTGTGATCTTTGAGATAATGAAAAAGGATACTAGGGTGTTGCTTATGCCCTTAAGTGTTTCTTTGTCCAAAAACTCCTGAGGCACAAAGTACATTCTTATCCAAACAAGAGCTACTATGAAATATTCCTTCTCTAGACTAAATCTTTTTTACTAGTAGCATAGTTGTAGCCCCTCCGAGTTACACAAGTATAACCCTTCCTCAAATACTTTTTCCTTGTATCCAAGCATGAGAATATTGTTGTGAAGAAACCCTTCAAACCTTGTTTCAGTTTGATTTCCCCCCCTAACCTTCCATCTTGATTCCATCCACCCTATAAGAGAATTCTCTAATGGCTAGATGCCTAGGAATTTCCCTATGACTACATGTTCCTTCATGTACTAAACATAGTCACCTATATGGAAAGAGATTACCTTGTATGTTGGAGTTTTTGATGCCTTGGCTAAATATCCATTATAAATCTTGTCTTTTTATTTCCTTTGTTTTAGGTTAGTTTTGTTTTCTTTATTTTCCCTCATCGTGTCTTTCCCTATCCCACTCATTTCCATAGGGGAGACAGAGCCACTCTAATCCCAATTTATGTAGGAACACAATGAAATACATAAATACACATAAACGCAGAGATGCAACGGAAATAATACTTCATTTCATTAATAACAAATGACTGAAAAATGCTTATAGACAGAATGGAAATAAACTAGCTAGGGCGCTAGTAGCTTATCTCTGAGAAGAGATGTGGCGGCTACTGGCCTCTGAACTGCTTGTTACAATGAGGCTCGAAGGCCTATATATTACTGAGAAAGAATGGAAAACCCTAAACGTCCAGAAACCTAACCCTAGGAGATGAAACGCCAGAATATGGGCCCCGTTGGGGTAAATTGGTACATCAATTTCCCGGGGTCGTAACTTTGGCATACTATCTCCGTTTGACACACATAATACATCATTAGAAATATCTATCAGAGGACTACATTGCTAACAATGAATATCAAGTCCATAATAGAATCATATTTGTCGAAGAATTCATGCCCAAAAAACGTCGTTTAGGGCCTCAAAACAGCTACGGAAGTTCAGGACCACCAATAGTAAACTGTGCTACAATTAAGGAAACTGAAAAACTGAAAGAAACAATGGTGTGGGTCCAAGTGGAATAGGTGGGTGGCCACCAATATCCACCTTGATCATTCCTCCCCCCTTAGGAAGAAATGGTCCCCATTGCATTGAGTTTCTCCATGAGATGAGGAAACTTCTGTTGAACTTGGTCCCTGGTGAGCCACTTGCCCTGGTGAAGGAGTTGGCCTACTTTGACAACTCGATATAACTGGATCCTCTGTTGGCGGGTGTTCTTGATCTGTGTGTCCATAATTCAATCAATTGTGGCTTGTTCCATGCAATCTGGGTTTAACTTTGTTGGTGTGAATTGTTCTGCCATGTCGAATGTGTCTAGTAGAGGTGGAAAGTAGGGCCGAAGGCGGTCCACATTGAACACTGGGTGCAGAACAAGGAATGGTGGAATACCAAGCTCAAAGGAATTGTTCCCTATAGCCTTGGTGATGGTGTATGGCCCATAACGAAGCAGGAAAATCTTGCGGTAGAGTCTAGCGAAGCACTCCTTTTGCAAATGTAGCCACACTTTGTCACCCACTTGGAAGTTGTGTGGCACCCGATGTTGATCATGTCGTTGCTTGTACTTAGCATTGGCTTTGTCCAATATGTCATGAACTTGTTGGAAGATGTGCTGAATGCACTCAATGAAGCTGTTTTCCTTGTTAGCCTCAGATTGGACATGGGATGAATCTTCCTGAGTAGCCGCAAATGGCATGGCTACGTCAATGGGACATAGTGGCTAGAATCCCAAGACCACTTGAAAGGGGTTGTGGCTGGTTGAGCTATGGAGAGGCCGGTTGTAGTT
>SNQJ01S0178379.1:0-19682 GCA_010110895.2 Picea sitchensis | reverse complement strand
ACCAGATCAAGAATGTGAACTTCCCTCACCAGAAGTAACAATACTACAAGCAGAGGTGTCACACGAGCTGAAGTTGGTAATCTCTTAGAAAATTCCAAAATAGATATTCTGAGCACTCTGACTACACAATTGGATGTATTGCATGCCAAACAGAAGCATAACAGACTTTGGCCATATTTTTCCATAGATGCAGAAGAAAACATGGTCCAAGGGATTGCCCTATGGATGTGGTTCGGGTTTGCGCTATCTGCTCCAAGGATCATGACACGGAACAATGCCCATCACTCCCTGGAATAAAAGTTGTCTTTAGAGAAGCGGAAGAAGAAACAGAGCCGTTATATCTGATGGATCATCGTTGGCAATGGCATGACTGACCTTCGAATACACTACAAGACCCTTCATCTCTCTTTCTCGAACAATATAATCAACAACAAAATTCTGGTAATGCATGGCAGGGCCAACAGTTTACTAATCAGAACTGGCAGCCCCACCAATACCAACCTGCAAATTCCACTTGGCCAAACCAGTCCACTACAAATCATGTATAGAAGAATCAACCAACTGCAAACTCTACCTATCCTAACTCACAATATCCCACCTCACCCTTGAAAAATTCAAATAATCCATACCCTTCACAGTGGCCCAATACGATTGCCCAAAACCCAAATTGGAACCAGAATTGGTAGCGCCCCATAGGGATAAACAATCAACCCATGGGAATGGCCCCTCAAACCCAACCCACATTGCAAGATCCACTCTAATTTCCCCAAAACCTTCAATCCCAATTGCGCCCCCAATTACCATCCCAACCTCACCCAAATCCTAATAATAGATCGACTCAGCTTGTCGAGATTATGGAGAACGGGGAAGGGGAAACCAACTCGGTAGGGTGCAACGAACTCTGATTGAGATCAGGGTGTATAATCTCTCTTGAAGAAAATAACGTTTCTCAAGAGCAGGAGAATGAAAAACAACCAACAATAACACCCTCGATTGTGGTAATAACAGAAGAAATCGAGCAGGGGGGAAACACAGTCGAATCACAGGATCCTGATAAGGATGTAACTCCTTCCCCTCCGTTCCCCAAAATATTAATGATAGAAAAACCTGCTGAATATCCCAACTTTGACATTCTAGGGGAACTCAAGAATTTATATGTCAAGATTCCGCTCCTGCAGGCACTACAAGATATTCCAATTTACGCGAAAACAATCAAGGAACTATGTGGAAGGAAGCCTGCTAGGAAGATAAAAAATTCATCATCGACAGTTCGCGTAGTAGGAGCCTTGTCTGATCTAATTCTTGGTATACAAGAACCAATCAAATATGCAAATCCAGGGAATCCCATAGTAACAGTTCAGATCCAGGGCTGTTCTTTTCCAAATACACTAGTTGATTTGGGAGTAGCCATCAACATCCTGACTATGGAAACCTGCAATACCCTGGGTTTTGACTCCTTCGAACCCACCGCAATTATGTTACAATTGGAAGATTGATCGGTGGTTTGACCAGTTGGCACATTACATGATATAGCCATCTCCGTCGACTCTTGGTAATATCCAACGAATTTCCTCATCATCAACCCAAGAAGTGGAATTGAAGGGCATCCATTGATATTGGGCAGACCATGGCTCGCAACAGCAGATGCGTACATAGGATGTCAAATGGGTAATATGACAATTTCTAGAGGAGGTATCAGCCATCTCCGTCGACTCTTGGGAATATCCAATGAATTTCCTCATCATCAACCCAAGAAGTGGACTTGAAGGGCATCCATTGATATTGGGCAGACCATGGCTCGCAACAGCAGATGCGTACGTAGGATGTCAAATGGGTAATATGACAATTGCTAGAGGAGGTATAAAAAATAATCTCATCTTATATCCTCCTGCCAAGCCAAGCCCAACTTTTGTATATCCACAATTGCCACCACCACGATATCCAGAAAAGGATTTATGAGCCCCTCTCACGCTGGAAGAATCCCTCAGACTTAAAAACCAACCATAGGATGACATAATCAGTGGTTTTATTAATATCCCAACCACCATGAGCAACCCAACTTGCCAGATGCTCCAAGATGTTCTAGACTGTGAAGCACAGGGAGACCCGTTGGAAGATTTAATGGAACAACAAATTCCAACTACAGTTTTTCATAACAACAAATCCGTCTATATTGCACCATGGAGGTCTCTGAACATCAATGCCAATTTAGATGAACAACAACAACAAAATCTAATTCAAGTCCTTGCCAAATACCAACAAGATTCTGCATGGGATTATTTTGATATGAAAGGTATTGATCCGCAACTCTGCACACATCACATTTATATTGAAAAGGACACTCGACCTATCCGACAGCCGTAGAGAAGACTGAAAACTCATCTCAGGGATATTGTTAAGGAAGAATTACAAAATTTGTTGGATATCGATTTTCTATACCCTATCTCAGATAGTCGGTGGGTTTCCCCATTAGTGATCATCCCAAAGAAAAATGGGAAATGGAGGATCTGTGTTGACTATAGGGAACTTAACAAATCCACTCAAAAGGATCATTTCCCCTTACCTTTCATCGATCAGGTCCTAGATAGTCTGGCAGGAAATAAATTATTTTCTTTCCAAGATGGTTTTAGTGTCTACAATCAGATCCAGATCACCCCAGAAGATCAAGGTAAAACTACATTCACCTGCCCCTAGGGTACCTTTGCATACAGAGTATTTCTCTTTGGACTATGTAACGCTCTAGCCACATTCCAAAGGACCATACTGAGCATATTCAATGACTTGGTCAGCGAAGGGCTTAAAGTCTACATGGATGACTTCACTCCTTATGGTGATGACTTCGACCAAGCATTGAATAATCTGGAGAAGGCACTGGAACGATGCATTGCTACCAGGTTATGTTTAAGCCACGAAAAATGTCACATGATGATGACAGAAGGTGTGGTACTAGGGAATTATATTTCTGCAGATGGAATTAGAGTAGATCCAACAAAAATAGAGGTAATTCTTAATCTACCTACACCACACACACAAACAGAGGTACGTAGTTTCCTTGGCGCTTCTGGATACTATCGTATATTTATGGAAAATTTTGCAAGAAACGCTGCACCTTTACATGATCTGACTTGTAATGTGGAGTTTTAGTGGTCTGACAAGTGTGATGTGGCATTTGTAGGACTCAAGAAGATGATATCAATAACACCGGTGTTGAGGGGACCAAATTGGAAAATACCATTTCACATCTCCACCAATGCATCAAATGTTTCCATAGGCACCGTCCTTGGACAAGAAGAAGACAAGAAACCTTACGTTATTTATTTCATTAGCAAGAATCTTACTCCAGCTGAAATTAATTATACAGTAACAGAAAAAGAATTTTTAGTTGTTAGACACGCCATCAATAAATTTCGCCATTATATAACAGGCTATCCCTTTATTCTATATACTGATCATTCTGATATTATATATCTAGTTAATAAAATGATTACTAATGGATAGGTCACTCGGTGGTTATTACTCTTGCAGGAATTTGGCTCACCATCAAAAGATAGACCGAGAGAAAATCTTGTCATGGGACTTCCTATCCCGCCCCAAAACAAATGACTCATAGTTGAAGATCAATTTCCAAATGAGCATTTGTTTAATAGATTACCTAAAACCACCTTAGTGCGTTGATGTGGCAAATTATGGTAAGAACCAAACATCAATATGGCATGTAAAAACCTCAGGAAAAAGTACTCAACACGAGAAAAGAGATAATTTCAAATAATAAGCCTCTTGAGGGGGAAACCTCATTTACCCTTAAATGTTTGAATACAGATGATTCAAATAGAAAAATACCTCCTTGGTATATATAGTAGACTGGGAGGTATAATTACAATAATGGAATAAAACCAACATAAATAAAATAAAATTACTAATGTAATATGCTTTGATGGGGTAATGAGCTAATTTTGAGACCATGCCCCTCCCCTTGAGACAAGTGTTGTCAAAGTGATGCTTGGTAACTCTAGATGCTTTCGTATAAAGACTCATCTTCCCAAATTGGAATATTTAGTGAGTGTTCCTCACATTTAATGAGAGATACTTTAGTGTATCTATTCATCGATTGGCCAATTCTTGTGTCATTGATGACTTCAGGAATCCCGATATGATTTTTCCTTCCTCGTCAAGTTTTGGAAATATAGTTTGAACTGGGATCTTGATCCTGTAACCTTCTATTTAAGCATGAAACATGGAAAAGCGGGTGTACTAGGTGAAGATCTTGAGGAAACTCCAATTTGTATGCCATGGTACCAATCTTTTGCAACAACTTATGGGGCCATATTACTTTGGTGATATTTCTTATCCTTCTTGGCTTGCTTGAGGGATCTGTTTATATGGATGTAGTCTTAAAAGCACCGATCTACTTCAAAACTTCTTTCCTTATGATCTTTGTCCTTGTTGTTTCATGCGATTATGTGCCATGGTCGGGGTTGTCATTTAAGATTTGGAGAACTTGTTGTTGATTCTCGATGTGATCTTCCATTGCTTGAACCTTAGATTTTATTTTATATAAAAAGTGATGGAAGGAGGGAAAATTTATCCATAAAGTGCCATAAATGGTGTCATTTTGTTAGCATTATGTGAAAGGAAGTGTTATACCATAATTACGCCAGGGGTAACCATTTGAACCATTGCACATTTGTTTATCGAGAGACAAATCATGAAAATTATCTTCTTGGACATTTGTTCATATCTCGGTTTGTCCATTAGATTGAGGATGATAGGATGAGATGTAGACGATTGGTACCGAACAAAATAATTGTCCAAAAATGTCCATTGAGATGGGATCTCTGTCACTTACAATAATCTTTGGTGCCATGTGGGTTTGAGCTGTCTCCATGAATGCGGTGGCTTAAGCTGTACTAGCTTTGAAGGGATGAGAGAGTGCACAAAGTGTGAGTACTTGAATTGATCTATCAACAATCACCATGATGACCTCTTTCCTTAAATTTAGTAACCATGTGATGAAATCCATGAAGCCTCCTGAGATTGACTTGGAACGGATAATGGTTGTAAGAGACACGGGGTCTTAATTGTTTCCACCTTATTTTGTTTACAAACAACACATTCACTTACAAACCTTTTAACATAGGTTTAAGTCCATCCCAAAAGAAATCCTTCTGACTCTATGGTAAGTTTTTCAAAATCTTGAGTGCCCTCCTCTTGGAGAGAGCCTGTGCAATTCCAATAGTACCTTTGTTTGAGTTAGGAGTTCTTACATAAATATAAGCTATCTTTGTACCATATTGAATCATTTTTCCATGTAAAAATGTCGATGCATTAGAATCTGTTTGCAACCTTTGAATGAGAGTCCACACTTTTTCTTCATTCTTCCATTCATCCCTTGCTTCTATTATGTCGGTTTGATGATCAAGATAGCAGAGAGAAAGGCCTCACCATCTTCATCGTTTCTTGAGAGAGCATCTACCACAACATTTGCTTGCTTACATAGGCGATTTCAAAATCATAACCCAATATCTTGGTTACCCATTTTGTTGTTCTTGAAGATAGTCTTTGTTCCAAAGTATTTAAGACTATCATGATGATCTGTTTTGACCCAACCCAAGTGCCTATTAGGTAAGGACGCCATATTTTCAATACATGTAGTATTTGCATCATTTCCTCCTCATAAATGGAGTTTGTGTAAGTCTTTTTCCTTGAGTGATCGACTTTCAATGTAGGGGCCTTCCTTGCATTAGGACAACATAACATTCCATTTCCCCGAGGCATCACATTCCAAATAAAGGTTTTTTGTGAAGTCTAGAATTGTGAAGACAGGAGATTTTACATCTCTTTAAGTTGTTCAAAAAGCTTTAGTTACCTCTGGATTCCATGAAAATACATCACTTCACTATAGATTAGTGTCGTTAAAGGTGCTACTATCCTTCAAGTTGAATAAACGTTGTTTGTCAAAACCAAAATCCTCTAATATTCTTCAATGTTTTTGGGAATGCGGCAGATCCATCATGGCATATCTTATTAAGGGTCTACCTTGACACCTTCATGAGATACAATATGAGCCCAAATACTCTACCTCCTTTACTTCAAAGAAACATTTGGATGGTTTGGCGCTATAGTTGTTGCTCCTTTTAGTAGTTGTAGCACCTTGTCCTTATACACATGATTCTTCCAAGACTTGATATAGATTAGTATATCATCAAAAATACCAACAAATTTTGAAGGAAGGGCTTGAAATGGAATTCATCAACCCTTGGAATATTGGTGATTGCATTTGTAAGGCCAAAAGGCATGACAAAATTCATAATGGCCTTCATGAGTTGAATGTTGTTATTGGGATATCTTCTTCTTTCATACGTCACGATAGTACTGAGCGAAGGAGATCGATTTTTGAAATAGATTGCTCCATGTAGTTCTTCTAATAATTCATCAATGGCAGAGAATGTGAAACTTATCTTTAATAGTGATCTTGTTGACTCTACGTAACACGGACCTGTATGCCATGAGCTATCTTTATTGAACACCATTACCAGTGTGAGTAAAGAACTTTGGCTAGGTCTAATAATGTAAGCTCTAACATTTCTTCAACCATCAAGCTCAATTTCACTCTTAAGGTGTATGGGGTATGCTACAACATGACTAATGTTGGAACACTCTGGGAATTAGGTGAATTTCGATCATGATTTAAATTGGGTGGAATACCTTTGGGAATATCTTCAAATACTTTTGGAATGCTTATCAAATGATCCTTTGGAGATCTTAAAGAATATATGGCTTAGATGTTAAACATCTAGTAGTATAGTTGTGCAATAATGCCTTGATTCCCTTTTCCAATAATTTTGTCATGCCATTGAGCTTATCACCTTACGGGTTTCCCTAACTGATGCCTCTTAACTCAATTTATTTTCCTTCAATGAAAATTTCTGAAAAGTTCTTGAAATTAAAATCCCATTGTTCTAATGATTGTAACCATTAGTTCTAGTACAACATCTACACCACTGATAAGGTGTAAGAAATCATTGGACTATTCAAACGTACATGTTCCCCATAGTAGATTGATCTTATTGAATTTTCTGAGCAATTGATAGTTCCTCCATCTTAATCATTACTTGAAACTCACGGTCTTTGGATATACAAAGCAATTTAGAGCTTTTGGCTAATTTATAGTGAATGAAATTATGAGAATCTTGCCAGAATCAATTAGGACTATTACCTTTTTCTTTTTGATGTATCCTTGATCTTGAGGGTTTGAGGGTGCTAATTCTAGCCAGCCAGATTACCACGATATGGGGTGGGGAGTCAAACTCTTGGAATAGAATTTCTTCCTAAGTTTTCATCTTGAGGATAAGGTTCTTGTTGCTTGTTCTTCTTCCTCTTCACAATCTATGTGAATAAAATTTCTTCTCACCACACTTATAATCCTTGTTGTACTTGCTGTCACAATTAAAGCATAAACCTTTTTTATTTCTTTCCTCCAATTGTTGAGGTTCCCAACCTTGTGGGATTGAAGTGTTTTAGAAGAAGGATCATTGTTCTCTCTATAGATGTTAGAATGGTCCTTCTAGTAATATAGCCATATTTTACTTTCAACATTTCTTTCACCTTAAATGCATTCTCCAATGATTTGGGTTCCAAGGCGACCTCATGTTGAATGTTATCCTTTAAAGGTTCTATGAATACATCAATCAGGGTGCTCATGGAATATCGGTTACCCTTTATATTCAATCTTTGGAAGTTCTCTCAATGTGTATTGTGAACCTTTGCTTGAGATTTATCAATTGGCTAAGAAAGGTGTACTCTTTTATCCTCACTGGTGTGCTATCATTTCTTCCGCAAAGTTGTCCAAGTGATGAGTGATTTGCGAGAGTTTCGCACCATCAATACCACACAAAATTGATTAGGTTCTAAATATAAAGCAATTTGTACCTTTTGTGATGTGGCACTTGGTGTATATCAAAGAATTGCTCCCTCTGAAACATCCATGTGATTGGGTCCTTTCCATCAAAATTCCTCATATTGATGTTAGGGCATTGGTTGGTCTTCAACCCAAGAGTTGGAGTTCTCCATTCTTGATTCACCTTCCTTGTGTCCTCATCATGAATTTCATGGGATGCATTTTTCACTTTCAAGTGTCTTCTCATTGAAATTTTTCAATACTTCCATGATCTCCTCTTTTAAACCATCCTGTTGCCTCTAACTTAGCTTTCATCTCTTATAGTTCATATTTTGTTACTATATTCTTTTGTAAATCATTTATGTCCCCTACACATTCTTCACCTTCATCAGAGTCCAGTAAGTTAACAAGGCTTGTTTAGGTATATAGAACCCTTTTCCCAGGTGGCATGTTGGTCAAGTATCATTTTTGAACCTTTATTTTGAGGTGGCTCTTCTAGACAATATTTCTTTTGTTGTATCTCCCAAAGGTTCGACCCTTATGGGTGTGAAAATTTCTTTATATAGTTCTCTGATATTTATTCTCTCGATATAGGGTGATCAAATTTGGATGTGCCAGGTGGATTTTACGGTAACTTCCCACAACTTGATGATTTTGTCCTTTCAAAGAGATATCACTTGTATAGCATACCTGAAAATAATTGATATAAAATTCTGAAACTTCAACCAGAAATACTACAGAACTATCAAGATCTAATGAAACTAGTCCCTCAATTTGGATACTCTAGGAATAAGTTATGATTGTTTTACGGTAACTGTCTTGAGATAGTCAATAGGACTACTTCATTCTCCCTATTTTACACGGGGTGTATCTACAAACTTAATATGACCCAAAATCAAAAGCATCGGATACCTTACTAATTTAGAATAGCCTCAGTTGGTCTGAAGCGTTATAAAATATTTTGTAGCTTGAAGAATTCATGATGACTCATTTCCGGATGATTCGAGAACCCTATCTTGTACAGATGTGTCAGAAAATATAAGGCCTGAGGCTGGTACATTCCAGCATTACTTGTGATTCGTCTACAAAATATCCTCCAAGTAGTTCTTTTTGAAGCGTTGTAGAAAAAAAAGTTATAAGCGAAAATTTCAAAGGTGTGTCGAGATGTAGTATAAAACAAGACCTTGAGCTGCGATACCATATGTTAAGAACCAAACATCAATATCATAAGAAAAACCTCAGAAAAATTACTCAATGTCTTGAAAAAGAGATAATTTTAGATAATAAGCCTCTTCAAAGGGGAAACCTCATTTGCCCATAAATGTTCAAGTACAAAGATGATTCAAATGAAAATGTCTCCTTGGTATATATAGGGGCCGGAGGTATAATTACAACTAATGGAATAAATCCGACATAAATAAAATAACATTACTAATGTAATGCCCAATTAAGGGGTAATGAGCGATATTGGACTTGACAAATTATCGGCGGTGGGGAAGTTAGCAGCACATATATCATCAGGGAAGAAATTGATGGATCCAAGCATTAACTACGATTCACTTGGATCAGGATATCTCTCTTCCCGCACGGGGGTGATCTCGGATCGTGAATGTGTGAATGGCTGAAATCTATGACATACTAAGGCTGGTGTCATGATGAGCCATGTGGTGGGGATTTTGTAGACCGCAGGAATGGACACAAATTTTTACAGATGGGTTACTATTGGCCCTCAATGTTTAGAGATGAAAAGAAGCATGTCCATGCCTACGATAGATGCCAACATATGGGTCAACCATGCTAAGCTGATGAAATTCCCCTACAACAACAAGTGGTGATGGAACCTTTCAAGATATGGGCACTAGAATTCATTGGCCCCTTCAATCCAAAGTCAAATCGGAAGGCCTATATTCTAGTGGCTATGGACTACATGACTAAATGGGTGAGGTAAAAGCCCACAAATGCAACATAAGAAGTAGTCATCAAATTTTTGTTCAAATTATTTGTCGCTATGGACTGAGAGTAATCATTGATGGGGGGTCATAATTTACATCTCATAGAATCACCACCACCTTGAAAAATTATCATATCAAGCATATAGTTACTTCTCCACTTACGAGGAAAGCTTGACAGAGTAGAAAGAACAAATAAGGTCTTGGAGGCAATCTTGACAAAGAATGTCTCAACAAACCGAAAGAAATTGGGCTATTGAGCTCTCAAATTCCTTATGGGCTTATCGAGCAACATGGTGTAACACCACTGGCTACTCTCCCTATCCACCTAGTCTGGAAAGAACCCATATTCCCAATAGAAGTTTGAGATTAAAACCCTAAGGATGGCCCATGAAATTGGATTGGATCTTACAGAAGCACATAAATGACGTCTTCAACAACTCAACAAATTGGATGAAGAATGCATATTTGTTGTGGAGCACACAGTTGTTATTCAACATTAGAGAGATAGTTGGCATGATAAGCATATCAAGAAGAAATCATTCAATGGGGTGATTGGAAGCTTCTGTGACTCCAGTTTCATGATTTTCGAGGAAGTTGGAACATGGTGGGCTGGGACCATATGAAACAGAAGTCCATGATAATGTACGTCACTGCTTCACTCGATGGCTCTAGATCTCCATTTCTGGTTAATGGGCATCGACTACAACTTTACCATCATCCACCTTCAAAATAATATTTCTACAATGAAGTAAGTAAGGACCCTACCCGTTTAAAATTTTGGTGAATTTGGAAGGTAACTGACCATGACTCCACCAAATGATGAATTTTTGTTGACGTTAGCACTGTACATGTTGTATATAGTTTTCATTAAGTAATTAGTTTTCTTTTCTTTCATTTTTTTTTTTTGAAGAGATAGGGAGGATAACTATAATCAACACAATTATCACTCTTTTATGTTCCGTACTCTTTCTTTATCCTATCACGTGGACCCAATCTTTCACAGAAAAATGAATATGTCATACTTTGTAGTAGTAATAGGGTAACCATAATGAACTCATGACATCAACATACCATCCAATACTTGATTATGAAATAAACCGACCCATAATAATTGAATGAATTTAGGTGATGACTAATCAACCTTAGATTCGACAAGAGAACAAATGTTTCCATGGAAGTTTCCAAAATTATCCATTGAGATGGTTAAAATTTAACAAATGTTGTTCATTTGAAGAACAATGTTGTTCCTTCCTTAGCGATTGTTGTTGGTTGAAAGGAACAAGCTGTTTCTCCTTCTCATGTTGTTGTTCCTTCGTCAAGTACATTTACCATTCTCATAACTTGTTGTTCCTTTAAAAGGAGCAACTACTTCTCCTCTTGTGTTCTTCCTTATTGTCGTTCATTTTTGTCATTGTTGTTCAAATGCTAGCCATTCCTTTGGGGTATGCTTTTCATCAAATAATTTCCTGACACTAGCTTCCTATTATCCCATCACAATGATTTGTCATTATTTTGTGGATTATCTCCCATACCTTGTCAAATTGTTTTTTTTAATCTCTCTGAAATATCTTAAACCTTGTACATAATCGGTCACCACCATAATTTTGTTCTTTCCCTATATACATACAAATATACTGAATAATCCTTTTTTCTATAAATATAAGAGTCTTAATCTTACTTTTACTTGGCACTCTTTTTCTTACACCATCCTTACTCTTAAAGTAGATGAGCCTCCTTAATACATTTAAAAAAATAAAAAACAACAATAAATTTGTTCCCACAAAGAATAGGGGGCCTCATCTTGCGAGCCAACCTACCATGATCATAGGCTAATAACCTAAGTGACATTCCCACTATGGCTACCATACCGGGGCAATGGCCTTTGACATTTTCTTTGTCAAAGGACAAGAGGAATCTCATCATGAGTTGGCTTGTTCACTTAAGTTACAATCTAGTGAGTGGCATTATCATCATCGGCTACCAAACCAGGATAATGGTCTCTTTTTTTGGAAAAGACGATTCAAATATTTAAATATATATATATATATATATATATATATATCTCATATATATAACTCTTATATATATAGATAGATGATATAGATATATAGATATATATAATAAAAAAATAAAAATAAAAACAAAAAGCAAAAAAAAATGGCAAAACTTCCACACAAAGATAAGGGGGTCTCATCACGAGCAACCTACCACGATCATGGGATACTAACCTAAGTGACATTCCCACTATGGCTACCACACCAGGGAAATGGCCTTTGACATTTTTCTTTCGTCCAAGGATATGAGGTCTCATCATGAGATGGATTGTTCACTTAAGTTACAATATAATGAGTGGCATTATCATCTGGCTACGAAACCGGGATAATGGTCTTTTTTGGAAAAGGCATTCAAGTATTTATTAAGGATACAGGCTCATCTATGGGTTAAAGGAAACCCTATCGAGGCTATGGGCAGCCCTACTTGTAGTAGTGGCTCTGCCTTTGGTATGGAAGTTTATCTCAAAAATGCCAAGTTTTTGTGTACCTCTAGATTTCCTTTATTCAAATAATGAGGCTATCATATAAGTTATGCTCAATAACTCGGAAAAGTAACAATATTGTGATATGTGGAATATTCTTTTTAATGAGCAGTTTAATTAATTTTTGTTTATTTATCCATAAAACATTTTTTGAGAATTGGTATAATAAATTAGAAATTCCCATGAAAGAGGACTATCATTTAATGATTTCCCAATTTAAGCTTTTTAAAATTGTATATGATTAGTCCCCATCGGCGGTGGCAGCGCAATTATTACCTCTCAACGGAAATACCTACACTCATTACATTTGCCTACGCCGACGGTCGATGACAACCTCTACATTAATGAGGGGAGTGGATGCTAAAACTCTTAAGCTTTAAAGCTAATGTATAATGATTGTAATAAATGGAAAACCCACATTCTTATACACTTATTGTTCACCGATATTTTCTATTTTTGGAAATTATTCCTCCAAGATGGCCTAAACAAATTTGCAACTAGGAATGATAGTCATTCTCATTTTATCACAAAAATGGGTGGCTGAGTGTGTGGGAGATAACATTACTACTGAGTAACATAACTCAAAGAAGAAATCTACGCTTAAGATTGAATGGATACTTCAACCATTTGCAAAGTGCGATACAAACATCGCGCGAATTCTTTGAATTTGGGAAAAAATCTCCATAGTTAAGACATGCAATTCTAGTTACTCGAAATGTGCTTGGAGGTTACAGTCTCCCTATACAAAGGAGTGTGGATAGGAAGGTATATAGTTCTCAAGGAAGTATAAGAATCTTTGCTTGAACCACGGAAGCAGTTGGACAAAAAGGAAGAAAGACTTAACCCCAACACCCTCGTGAACCAGTGGAAGGAATTGGCAGGGATATTTCAACGGTACATCACCTGCGATGGACAATACAATGTAATCTGACCACGCCACCTCAAAGCTGTTAGCGACACTCAAACAAATGTTAGTAATCAATCTACCTTTCTTTCTAAATTCCATGTTACATGTGGTTTCCATAAGAACATAGAAGTCCAAGGATCATGTTAATATTATCAACCACCATGGATTATTTAAATTGATAGTAAAGATGCTGAGTCAAACTTAATTAACCTGGGGTAATCTTATTGGGGCCAATAAACCTATACAAATGGAACAACCTAAATTATGTCATGAAAACCCATTACAGGAGGCCGAAGAGATACATGGAGAGGAGGCCACTGCCCAAACATAATTTTCACCTCCTCAACCCAAAGTCGAGAGTAGACCTTGTTCAAGTAATGAGGAGTTCAGTTACCTCCTGATGAGAGTAAAACCTCTGAACAATGGCTCAAGCCTGGCAGGGCCACTAACCAAAAGAAAGAAATGGATGTCTAAAACCCCATTGAGAGAGCGAGGGCTGTATGAACAAAGAAACCTAAAACAGTTGAGAACACAACAGAGTATCCCTTATAGGAAAATGACCAGGGTGTTGAGCATACAGAACAAACTTCATAGGGAATTAGTCAAGAAGACACCCAGCCAGCATGAGAGCATATGATAGAACAATGTTTGAAAAGCTATGAAGAATAAATATCTCAGGTTTTAAAAATCTTAGGAGCCTCAATTGATAGAGATAAATCAAAAGAATATCAAGAACGAGCTTCTTCTTCAAATCCTGCTGAAATTTCCTTGATATCAAAATGTCATTTCATGAGGACACAACATGTGAAGAACCACACAGGGCAGAGAGAGATCCATATCAAAGCAGGATAGATCACTTGGAAGGAACATAAGAATAGCTACTTGTTGATCAGAATAAGGAATACCTTGAGACTCCTCACAAACAAAAGCAGAAAAACCATAAAGAATTGAAAGTTGAAAAGGAGAACAGTTGTTAAAGAAAGGTTAAAAAGTTGAAGCATTAAAAATAAAGGTTGGAAAACTTAGAGGAATTATTAAAGAATTTGGGAAGGCTAGAACAAGCGGATAAGATACCAAAGAAAGAAAAAAATGTCTGGAGTGCGGGGAAGAAACCCTCTTCCTAAAGAAAGGTCACACAAACTCTATGGGAACACCAGACGGAATACAGAGATAGCGATGGGGATCACGTGCTTCCGGAATGAGGAGGTAATTCCTTGAAACTATTGATACTTGGGGTATATCACGGTCTGCTATTCTCGGAAATACATCATTACCTCAGTCGACCCACCATTGGAGATTGGAGGAAAATTGATACACTCCCAACAGTGATTCCAAGTAGGAATGAATTGATGACTATGGCAGAACATCTAGCATTCCAATCCGAGGAATAGAATGCTATTGTTGATAGAATGGAAACAAAGAAACATACAAACTCAAAAGCAAGCATTAACTCAATCCGGATATGAGATGGGAACTATAGAAGAATATCGAGTAGCTCAGTCTTGGGACTAGGATTGTTATTGATAGGCTAAAGGTTGAGTTGGTACAAGCTCAACAAGCCTTAACTCAATCCAAAGAATAAAATATCACTAGGGATGAACATCAAAAGGTTGTTAAACAATTGAAGGATATGTCAACAACAAAAAGTGAAACTATATAAGGGTGAGACTCACCAAAGCCCAAGAAAAGGTTAAGAAAATGCAGAGTCAATTTGAAAAAGCTTTGGAGAAAATCGAGGAGATTTGTGATGTTTACTCTGATGCAATCAATTGTAGAGATCCTACCACCAATTATACTTTATTATTGCTGGAACGTTACCTATTATTAAGGGTAAAATCCATTAGAAGCGAGCAAGCTGATTTCATTTTCCATTGTACCTAAGTTCATTTCATGTTTCAGAGAACAAGAAAAGGTGTAGTATTTTCTATGTGAATTATACTTCCATAATTTCATTTTGGAAGATGACAGGAAAAATAACCATGGTCCCTTTATTGGATACATTAGTTCTAGGCATTCATATCCTTTACTAAGAACCAAGTCATATGGGTCAAGGCTCTGAGAATTTTATAAAGATGGAAACAAGGTTAGATCTTTGGATGGAGAGGAGAACCCCTCAAGTCCTTTCCAAACATTATGCAACATAGAACCTTTAGCAAAGATGGGGGTGTCAGATATTCTCTATCCCCCATCCATTGAAATGTTATTCAGATAATGGCATCATATGCTTTAGAACTCCAGAAAAGCTCCTACGCTTCTAAGGTGAGATGGGATACATCCTCCAATGAATTCAAAAGTAGAGACCTTCAGTTCAGGGAATTTGTTTAGAGCTACCTACTACAGAGTGGAAAGGTATTATAGACTTCTCCTGGAGGAAGGACATGCTTGGATTGGGTCAGGTATAATTCCCCTATCCTCTAGTTTCCTCCAGAAAGTTACTAGAAGGATTATCAAATTAACAAGAAAGGGAGGATGCTTCTTTTGGAGAACTCAAAAGAAGTAATGGGTTTAGGAGACCCGGTGAACCAACTTTCCCTCCTTACAACATCACTTCTTTACATGTAGATCTCATCTTGCATGAGGACAAGCAAGAAGGTAAATTAAAGATATTGTTGAGTTGAGGAAAATGTACAAATATCCTCCTTATTAGCATGGTTGTGATACAATCTTAAGTGACTTTTCTGTTAATTGGGGATAAACAGAATAGAAAATGATTAATATGTCTTCTAGTGATATTATTGAATTCATGATGAATAAATTCTAAAATATGGTTGGAAATGTTTGATTTTTGTTCTGAGTTGATTTAAATATTGTCCAAAACCAAAATAGCAAAGAGATACTTGAAGAATCGTGAGCCATTGAGGGTTGAGGAATTTTGGCGCAAAAGCAATTTTAAAGATGATTTGGTTTTTATATATTGTAACTTTATAAAATTTAAAAGCAATCTTGAGATCTTCGATCCCTCAGGATGTGTAATTCTCATCTGTATTATATAGAGGATACAAAATTCTTTCAAAGACAAGCTAAGAATTACATTCAAGTATCCAGACTCAGAGTTACTCTGCACAAGTTGTTTTTTGTGAATGATGTACTAGTTATGAAGTTAATAAAAGATTTGATCATTTCACCATTTCTATATACTGAATTTAAAATAACAGTGCTTCTAAGGACAAAGGGCCCAATCTAAAGGAGCTATTGTTTCAGCTGTAGTTGTATTAGTTTGATTTATGTTTTACAATTTAATTCCCTTTCACAATAGTTAAGATGAATGCATAAGCGTGCTAATGATTTCATATGGTTTTCATATAGAAGATAGATATCTCTCTTGAGTATTAATGATTGTTATTCCAGCCATTTCATACTTGTAGATTTTTCTTCTTGTGATTCCTCACATTTTCATACACGTTGTTCTTTTTACTTAATATTCACATTAGTTGTTCCTTTCAAATAGGTTACAATTGTCATTCCTTACAGTTAAAGTTACAGAGTGATGTTCCTCATTTAGTTATGATTGTTGTTTCTTACAATTAAATTACAATTGCATTTTCTTTCTATTAGAATAGTTCTCTATTTCCTTTCGAGCAATTCAATTCCTAGTTAATAGTCATTTCTGCAAGTCTTATCTAGATTCAGTGTTTTTTTTGGTTAAATGAATTTAGCAGGTTAACTAGTTCCTTTTCATTCACAACATGTTAGCAATTAGATTTCAATTCTTCTAAGTAAGATCTTAATCTTAGAATCTTTAAATGAACATTTGAGGAACTTGATTGTGTATAAACTTAGGTTTGCTGATTCTGTGATTTTAACCTCCTACAAACTATCTACATAGACTTTTGTTGGTCTTCTTGAGATAAAAAATCCTAGGGTTTGATAAATTAACATTAAAACAAGAAATTTGTTTTAGGACATGTTTGAAGCCCAACATGCTCTTTCACCCCCATTCAAACTCCAAGTGCTCCTACATATGGGAAGGCCTTATATATGTAATTTGTTGAGACATCATTACATCCACCACATGCTAGAGACAGAAGTTGAATCATTATATCCTACATGCTAGGGTAGAAGTTGAGGGAATATCCACACCCAATATTGCCTCATATCCCTCTAAATGTGACTCATATTGAGTCTTTAAATCAATCTCTAGAACAAAAACCTCCACTCTTTCCTCAATCACTAAAGGAGAATCATATGAACTGGAGGACCTTGCATCCTCATTAACCATCACATATTGTATCACCATATTCCTTCAATATGATAGAATATCAATCTTTTCATTTGTATAAGTATTAATGTATCCATCAACACAAGATGTTATTACAACATCTCAAACCTCCAAAGAATGTTGATCACCTTTGAATCTAAAGGAACATAAACTTGGATGATATGCCACCTACCTAACTCCATTATCCCTCAAGTCAACATCACAAGTCAAAATCTCTAGACACCAAATTATATCTATTTAGGACATTCTACATATATAAACACATATCCATTGATCCAAAAAGGATCTAGAGAATACTAAGGACAGATCAGAACTCGCAGAAGAAACTCAAGAAGCTCAGAATGGCCTCAGCAAATAGAAAAAAGGGAAAAAGTTCAAAGTCCTCAAAACTCAGTGAAAATGGCATCATCGCGAAGATCATGTTGCAAGATTTACATTGATTCAAACGACTCGTCAAACAGAGTTATGCATCGAAAGATATTCGCAGTCAAAGTTTGGTCAACCTAGCCCAATCAACAGAGAATGATTCGGCATCCGTACTACTGACATCAACATCAGTATGGATGATGCCAACATCCATACATCATACATGGCACATGTAGGAGGTGACATGTGTCATGTTGATGTCATCATGTCGTCAACATGGTGACGTGGCAGCACCAGAGGTTGCCACGGGTCACCCATTTTTGGCATTTTCAGGTCATTACGTGGACCAGTAAAAATGCGCCACGTGGTAGTCCGTACAGCTACATGACAGATCATTCGGTGACATGGAAGATGATGTGGTAGGTCGTACACTGATGTGGAAGTCGATGGTACATTTGGTTGATGTGGCCCAATGGTTTCCTGCCACGTGACAGTGGGCAAATGCCTTATGATAGCACGAGAACGAAATTCCAAAAAAATAAAAAGTTTGGTGGGTCCACCCAATCCAGTGGGACCCCACCAAGTATGACACCCAACGGACTATCTATAACCACTCCTAAAGTTGGCGGAACAAACATGTTTTAATATATACATATGTTACAACGAATAGCCCAAAAGGGGAGGCCCGTGGACTCGATCCAGGGACCTCCCCCTTATTCTACACCTTAACACATGCTCCACTAACCACAAGGGAAACAAAATTCCATTGATTACAAAACCTCCCTTTTTATTTAAAAAGTGAATCCTCCCAGTGTACCAGGGGGGAGGCATGTGAGGGTATGACCAACATGCTTTACAAGGCAATTTCTAAACATTTATTGCAGGTTGCAGGGCACTGAAACCGAGACATAATTTATCTCGGGCCTGGGAGTGCAAGAGTCAGATTGAAGCGTGGAGATAATCATTTTTGGGTAATTTGATGCCACAAATTCAATGGTGCTGTCTGTTTTCTGATCTAAGAAAATATTTTGTATCTTGATTCTAGAATGAGGTATACTTATGTATTTTTCCAAATTATTTTGTTGAGTTAATAAAGAGGCCTACCCATTTGAGAGAAAGACTTGGAGATGTAGTCCACCAGGGATGAACTCTGTTATCAAGTTTTTTGTTCATATTTGATGCTTATGTCTCTTCATTATTGAGTTCTTCCTTCTTTAATGGTGCAATTTAATTTATGCTCATTTAATGTAATTCTTTATAAGTCACTTCGATGAAAATATCTTGGATCATGTTGGTATCAGAGAAGTCATCTTTGACTTGAATTGTTGAGTGTGAATGCTTACTAGGGCCAAGCATAAACAGGATGAAGGAACTCTTAATAATTTCAATCCCGAAGTTGTTCATGCATCCCGAAGGAAGAAAATGGCAGAAGAGGAAAAGCGTGATGAACAAGAGAAAAAATTCCATATGGTATTTTATCGCATGTCATAAATGGTCGAATGAATGTATGGACACTACGATAAGAGGATGAATAAGAAAGGGAATAAAAAGGAAGCACAAGTTGATGATGATTCTTCGGTAAATCAAGGGGTTGGAGGAGACCCTCATGATCCTCCATCTTCACCATCAAGTTCTAGTTCTTCTTCCTCTAAGAATTCTCATCATTCTCATCATTCTAGCCATAAAGCCTCTTTTAAGAAACCATTATTAAAGCTTGATGTAAAATTTTATTTAACTATGTTTAATGGAGATGTTAATCCTGAAAAGATAGATAATTGGATCCGCGAGGTTGAAGTATGTTTTTC
>SNQJ01S0178377.1:0-19682 GCA_010110895.2 Picea sitchensis | reverse complement strand
AGCTAGGGCGCTGGTAGCTTATCTCTGAGAAGAGATGTGGCGACTATTGGCCTCTGAACTGTGTTACAATGAGGCTTGAAGGCCTATTACTATTGAGAAACAATGGAAAACCCTAATCATCCAAAGACCTAACCCTAGGAGATGAAACACCAAGACTATGGGCCCCGTTTGGGTAAGTTGGTACATCAACTTCCCGGGGACGTAACTTTGGCATACGATCTCTGTTTGACGCGTTCTATACCTCATTAGAAATATCTATCCGAGGAATACAACTTTTGGGTGAGAAAAATTGATCTACAATCCATGTTGCTCTCTGTTTTCCCAAAAAATGTCGTTTAAGGCCTCAAAACGGCTCCGGAAGTTCAGGGCCCGAAAAACTGCTAAAAATAGTAAACTGTGCGGAAATTGAAAAACTGAAAGAAGTAATGGTGGGGGTCCAAGTGGAATAGGTGGGTGGCCACCAATATCCACCTGGATCAATATGACAGTGCTTTCAAATATTAATGATCAGACAAATAGCTTTGACTATGGGTGAAGAAATCAGTGCTTATAAACGAGATACACAATGATGGGTTTAATAAACAATACAAATAACTATTAATCAAGCTATGAATTGACTAATGAGATGACAGTCATTAGCAGTTAAGACAACTTGAATAAGAGTACAGAAAAGAAGGTAATGGATGAAGGTCTAACATCAAAAGTGAAACAAGACTGTGATTGTATATATATCTAAAAAATTGTACAATAGCATAAGGCCCCTGTATCCAAAATTGAACCCCTATTACTTTGAAAGCATAGGCTTTATAGCCTTTACATCATAATCTAAGATCCTATCAAAGAGGATCTGAAATACTAAGAATAGTATTAATCAAAACAGTTTACAAGAAAGTAGGATCAAATCCTATCTTAAGGGGTCAAACCCTTATCATAATCTGGTCTTCATCATCTTCAGTCGTCTTCAATAGTCTTCAAGGAGATGATAAGGTAACTCGGAATCCTTCCTTGACAGCTGGGCAAATATTTAACCAAAATTGGATAACCTTTGACCCTATTATCCTTTGTATAAGCCTCAAAACTTTGAAGAAGAGGGTAATCTTTATCCATTTTAATCTTATCATTCATTTGGAACCTTCCTCAAATGATTTGGCAGCGAAAATATTCAATCTGAGCAAAAAGACTATCATTATGCCTATGTATGTGCTTTTAGCATCTCCTTTGTCTTGAAAAATGCGAGTTAGCTATCGAAAGCCCTGATTTTCGGTAGCTAACTGTGTGTTATTATGCTGATTATGCTACCGAAAAACCTGGAAATATTCCTCTCAAAGATTCACCTATATCTCTCAAATAAAAACATAGTTTGGAAAACTGAGAAAGGTTTTTGAATATTGGTTTGTTTTGAGAAAAAACTCTCTCAGTTCTTGGAGATTCATTTTCATTTTCTCGGGATCTTCATTTCAAAAACATGTTTCAAACATGGAAATTCCGAGATCCGAAAATTAGGGCTTAGAGATGAATTTGATTCTCCCAATATATGACACCTGTAGGAAAATTGAGAGAGGTTATTGTTCTTTGAGGTGTTAGTAACAAAAGCCTCCGCCCGTTTCTCAAAATGATTCTCTAGTCGCTCATAATCATCATTTGAAAATGATGAATCATCATAGTAAAAACATACTCTTCTGCACTTTCGGTGGCTCATGTGTCCTTGAAAATCTGATTTAGTTGTTGAAAGCCCTGACTTTCGGCAGCTCACAACACTGTAAAATTACCATTTAATCGTCGAAAGCTAAAATTTACTTTTGGTCTATTTTATGAGGTGAAATCCTCATTTTATTGAATTGATATGATTATAATCCTTTCTCAAAGACTTCATGACTTTCAAACCTAAAAATAAATCTTATACCTAATGCTCCTCTTATCATGTGATTTGGAAATAATTTACCAGTACATTTTGAGCGCTAACATTTGGATCCAACTGGGATGGAGACCTCCCTGTGAGGTTTCCAAGAACCTAGTAGTTCCAGTCGCCTTTACCATTGGGCATGGAGTTATCTAGCCTTTACCATTGGGCATGGATTCATCTAGCCTTTAGAACTGATCCCCCGTAATCTGTAGCCAGCCTGTAACCTGCCTGTAGCCCGCCTGCTTATTCAACAACCAATAACTAGAAGAATCTACTTGCTCAGATGAAGAGCTTATTTTCTTATCTGCTCCTACTCCTAACCATAAAAACTAGCTCATCATGTGACATCATGATTCCAATGAAGCCATGATACCATCAGACTAATCACAAGAATCCTTTGCATGCATATAAATTTCAGAGAACACTTCATGTCGTGCAACCGGATTTCAACTTGCAGAGCATACTTACAATCATCATTTTCCTTGATTCCAAAGATTTCACAACTAAAGACTTCTGAAAAATATAACTCCATATAAATGGCTACCGGATCATAGAAAGAAGTTAACTCTATTTGTTGCTCAAGCCTTTCTTCAACCTCTGATATATAGCTGCCATAAACTGGTTCCTGCAAATCTGAAAGTAGTTGTGAGCTGATTTGACCGCTAATCCCTTCTTTTTTGATCTCATCTTCGTAGGTGATTTCAATTTTATGTTCATGAGGCGTTATAAATAGAAGAGAAGACCTGAAAACTTCAGCCAGATTAAAATCATCATATTCAATGTCTTCTGCAAAGATGGAATGGATGATTACAACATGAAATTGTTCCTTAGTGGGCAAAGAAAAAGGCTCGTTGAAATCAGATTCATAAATGTCATATATTGGCTGACTGCTGCTCAAGTCAACATTATTTGATGTAGAAATATGCTCTTCTCCATATTCATACTTATCAAAAATAGGTGGACAAAAAACCTTTGTATCTTGCAAAGAAAGACAAGCAATGCTCATATCCTTCTCTCCAATCATAGGTGAAAACATATCGTAGGCAACCTCTTGAAAAAGTTCAGAAAAATCTTCTTCTCTAATTGTTCCTTTGTGCAAATCAAAGGCAGTAGGTGCAACAGAGATAAGGTATGATTCATCTACAACTATGCAATTCTTATTTGTATCAGGAAGATCTTCCTTAACAATATAATTTTCACCTTGACAAACAGAAGAGAAGACTACTTCCTGCTGAACTTGCTTCTCGAATTCATCACAACAACCTTCAAAGAGACTTTCAGCTGGAAATTCATCTTTACAAAACAAATGGAAAGCATAATGAAAACTTGCCAATGAGTGAATGCTTGAAGCTGGAAGAGATATACACCAATCAAAGGAAAACCCCTCTAATGAATACCTGAAAAGCTTAATTTGAACGTCCTCATGTACAATTCCAAGCCGATAAATAAAATCATGAAAATCCAACAAGTGTTCAGCTAGAACTTCCCATTCTTCTCCTCGAAATATGGGAATACTACATCCCCATTCATATCTATTAGGTACTGGATGAGGGCAACCAGAAATGCTTGAGAAATTGCAAAATGCATACCTCTGATTCATTTCATACCAATGAAGTCACCAACAAATTTCTGAACAATGGAGTCACCACTGAATCCGTCCTTCATGGAGTCTCCAGATAGATAATTACAACCAAGAAAATGTCTAGGCTTTGTCTATCATCAAAACTGGATCTATGTCGTCTCCCAAGGAAGTTGAGCTTCAATCTCCTCTCCCTGGCAACAACGTCAATTTGTTAACTCTCCAAGAAACTCTTTGAGGTTGTAAGTCAAAGATGCTTGGTAACTTAAAGTAAAACTATTTTTGTGTTTATGTATGTGTGGATCAATGGGATAACTCAACCATAATGGACTAACATTAGGATAATCAATAGTATACAATCAAATATGACAGTGCTTTCAAAGATTAATGATCAGACAAATAGCTTTGACTATGGGTGAAGAAATCAATGCTTATAAACCAGATACACAATGATGGGTTTAATAAACAATACAAATAACTATTAATCAAGCTATGAAATAACTAATGAGATGGCAATCATTAGCAGTTAAGAAAACTTGAATAAGAGTACAGAAAAAGAAGGTAATGGATGAAGGTCTGACATCAAAAGTGAAAGAAGACTGTGATTGTATATATATATCTGAAAAATTGTACAATAGCATAAGGCCCCTGTATCCAAAATCGAACCCCTATTACTTTGAAAGCATAGGATTTACAGCCTTTACATCATAATCTAATATCCTATCAAAGAGGATCTGAAATACTAAGAATAGTATTAATCAAAACAGTTTACAAGAAAGTAGGATCAAATCCTATCTTAAGGGGTCAAACCCTTATCATAATCTGGTCTTCAACATCTTCAGTCGTCTTCAACAATCTTCAAGGAGATGATAAGATAACTCAGAATCCTTCCTTGACAGCTGGGCAAATCTTTAACCAAAATTGGATAACCTTTGACCCTATTATCCTTTGTATAAGCCTCAAAACTTTGAAGAAGAGGGTAATCTTTATCCATTTTAATCTTATCATTCATTTGGAACCTTCCTCAAATGATTTTGCAATGAAAAATATTTGATCTAAGCAAAAATACTATCATTCTGCATGTGTATGCGCTTTCGACAGCTCCTTTGTCCTGAAAAATGCAAGTTAGCTATCGAAAGCCCTGATTTTTGGCAGCTAACTATGTGTTATTATGCCGATTATGTTGCCGAAAAACCTGGAAATATTCCTCTCAAAGACTCACCTATTTCTCTCAAATAAAAACATATTTTGGAAAATTGAGAGAGGTTTTTGAATATTTGTTTGTTTTGAGAAAAAACCCCTCTTAGTTCTTGGAGATTCCTTTTCATTTGCCCGGGATCTTCATTTCAAAAACATGTGTCAAACAGGGAAATTCTGAGATCCGAAAATTAGGGCTTAGAGATGAATTCGATTCTCCCAATATATGACACCTGTAGGAAAATTGAGAGAGTTTATTGTTCTTTGAGGTGTTAGTAACAAAATAATCCGACCATTTCTCAAAATAATTCTCCAATCCCTCAGAATCATCATTTGAAAATGATGACTCAACACAGTAAAAACAGACTCGTCTGCACTTTCGGTGGCTCATTTGTCCTTGAAAATCTGATTTAGCTGCCGAAAGCCCTGACTTTCGGCAGCTCACAACACTGCAAAATTACCATTTAGCCGCCGAAAGCTAAAATTTACTTTTGGTCTATTTTATGAGGTGAAATCCTCATTTTATTGAATTGATATGATTATAAGCCTTTCTCAAAGACTTCACGACTTTCAAACCTAAAAATAAATCTTCTACCTAATTCTCCTCTTATCATGTGATTTGGAAATAATTTACCAGTACATTTTGAGCGCTAACAAAATCCATCCATGTGACAATGATGAGAGAAAGATAAAATAACCCCTTGTTCATGGAACTCACGAATAGATTCAAAAGAGGGGGTTGGTTCCAAGAGCTAATAACATGTGTTTCTACATGTCAACCCTTAAACCAAAACTCTACTCATATCTTTTTGAACAAAAAAAGAGGATACCTTATCTACGATCAACATTCAATCATAGAAACATTGAAAGTCAATAAATGTTATGTAAGATTTGGTTGTCAAAATTATTTTAGTCTCTAAAAATGAATTTAGTGTTGAACTTCTTCGCTCTATCTTCCTAGGAAAGTATTATTATGCTTAGATATATACACTAGTGAATGATTCCCAAGATTATACAATGAATATTTCCAATATATATCTAATATTAAACTCAAATATAACCCCCACACTATGGATATAGAAATATTGAACAAAATTCCATACAATTTTGATGTTCTAACAAGAATCATGTCATCATGTTGTAAAAAAAAATACTATGGAAAAAGACAAGTACCATTCCATAACACTACCTAGACTTAACCCAAATATAGAATCCTATATTTTCCACATAGTTAAATTAGGAATGAATATGTTTCATTGAAACCTCTAGTTTAAAAAAGTTCATGGAAAATAATAATGCAAGTTCCACTTATAATATTAATCCCGTCTTTTTTCAAGATAGAAAAAAGATGAACCCACAATGGTGTTAGAATATTGAGACATATGAATAAACATACAACACTATTAAACACCAGAACCTTACTAGTCTATCCTCCTATCCATATAACAACAACAATTAATCATAATAAGAAAGAGACAAGAGAAAAAGAGTACACAAAATATGATACCCAATCTTACTCTTGAGGTCCCACACATCACACTCCATATTCACATCATCCCAATGTATATGATCACTATGCAATCCTTCATTTCAATGTACGTCATGGGTCTCTCTTACCTCTATTATATACCAATAGGTATGGAGGAATTACATCCCAAAATACATGTGGGATAAATGCATTTTCACCTCTTTATATAATGAATTGTAACAAGAGTATATTAATTCATGATGCATGTGGGATAACTCTTTTACATAAGAGTATACATTATTAACTTCCAAATTAATACATTCCAACAATACCACACAAGTCATCATTACATATTCCAACATTTCCCCTTAATGATGACTAGGGGGAATGAACACTTATGGAGGAAGATGGAATTACAATACCTTCCAACATTCCATGTAAGAATAAGAAAGACAATACCTTCTAGAGTAACACATTCCAACACTCCTCCTTAATGAAGACTAGGGTGTTAGAGACATGAATTTACATAAGTGTGGATTGCATTTCACATTGATATGATACATCTATAAATACATTGTATTGACCTTTGGATTTGTCTTCCAAGAGGTCTCTTGGACTCCTGCTGACTGTTCATATTCACTTGTGTCTTTTCATATTCAGTATCAAGTGAATAATACAATAATATCATAACCCTTACTAACTATGTTTCCAACATCCCCCCCTTAATCCGAAGGAGTGTATGTGAGTCCAATATGAGAGATGAAATCTAGAAGTGTGTAGCTACTGATGGCTGAATGTGCTCTCTTAATATGGTGGTTTTATGATGACCATAAACCAAAAAGATGGAACAAGTTGATGTATTCTACTAAATGGTGATGGTGGTTTAAGGAAGACCAGAAACCAATCTGGTGGTTTAAGGATGACCACAAACTGTGGAACTTGGCTCTAGGCTCAATGGTTCCTGGAACATTTCCTAAGTTAGCTAGAAGCTGGAAGATGATGTCTTCTGCTAATTGGAATTGTTCTTGGATGTTGGTTTAAATATGACCATAAACTATTCTCTAGCAGAAGTTCTAAGTCTTCTACTAAGTGGTGATTTAAGGAAAACCACAAACCAATCACACTCACTTGTCACGCTTGCGCATTATTACTTGATTGGTGGGACTTTGAAACTTGAAGCCTAAATGATGTTGTTCCCCATTGTTAGTTACAAGGTGAGAAGATGCAAATATCTCCACTACAAGATGTGTCAATACTTGAGAGTGAGTTTGTCAGTATGACTAAGATATCTTCTTGATTATTGATGACCATCGCCAAGAAGTCATCCACCAATAGTGGTTCTTTATTCTTGTAGGTTTCTTGCAGTTAGAACATCTCTCTAGATGATGATTTTTCTTTCCACAATGATCATAAGGATGAATATTGAAGCATCGATATTTGATGTGTCCAACTCAGTGACAATGTTGGAATATCAAAATCGTCTCTTGAAATGGAGCAGGTGAATGTAAATTGTCTTGCGACAGTCCAACACTCTTGAAATGTATCGGTTTTGTATAATCTGAAATATGAAAGGGGGCATCCTTTTCATATCCAATACCAATTATGTGTCTATTGTTCCTGATTTCTTCCCAAGGTCTGATGATTATCTTCAAACAAGGAAGCCAAAATTTATCTTTACTTGAATCTGGAGTTGTCTCACCAAGTTTCTCTTGCACTAGTTGTTGGTCTGAATTGACATCATCATTTTCTTCTAAAATAAGGTTGTTCTAAACAAGGGCTAGTTCAAAATGTTGTCGAAGATTCATTCTCTCAAGTGCATCATGAAGAAGTAGAGTTTGAGTTTGCAACAGGGATACTTTGGCTTGTGAAACTTGAAAGAAAATTACAACAGACTACATAGTTGCTTTGTCAGTGGTGAATGTACTTTCCAAAGAAGAGAGGATTAGAGTATTAGTAACTCTAGCAGTTCCTCAACTCAATCCGTATCTCAAACCTCATAGGGTTTCTTGCAACTCCACCCTTTAAAAATCACACTCTACAATGCAAACAACAAATAGAGGGTGCCAACTTCTACTCAAAACACACCCGTTTACATAAAACTACAAGTAAACTTACGCACATGTACCTCTATTCTGGAGTTGAAGTGACATATATTTAGGATTGATGCAAACCCCCACCACTCCCAGGGCTCACACGACCTCTCGGTCTAGGATCTTTCTCACTAAGGAGATGAATTAGCTCTAGAGTCCTTGATGAACCCTCAAAATTATATTCCACGGGCCCTTTTCCTTTTCCCTGCATGCAAATTTGCGTTCGCGAGGGTCTTATCTCTTAAGCGGAGAATTCCACGTGACCTCAGGCCAAAATTGTGGGCTAATATCTTTAACCCACAGGAAATCCAGCACTTCGAAGCTTTGAGCTTCAAGAGTTCTAACAACAACACACTAGGATTCTCTCGAACGTTGAATTCGCGAATAGTCGAACAACGGTGGGGATCAATGACTCACACTATGCGTCGAGATATACGGCTCTTAGAGTTTTCGAGACTCCGAGATTCAAGAGTTCTACCCGCTCCAACACACAATACTTCTGAACTCGCGAACTCTGAACTTGCGGATCGAACAGCTGACGCTCGCCTCAGATCGATGGCTATGTTTACTCTGGGCTATAGGCTTTAGATATTTTCACGCCTTGAACCACACTTTCTTTCGGAGTGTCGAAATCCGAACACACGTAGGATCTCGATCAACGGTCCATGCGTCCATACCAATGGATGGTCGAGATGGACTCTGGCCTTCTAGCCTTCGAGGATTTTTCAATCCAAACCAAACCACACCTTAGATCTTCTGGAGTGCCAAAATTATGAACTCCAAGATCTATCGTCATTGTATCTGTTCGGGGTCCTCTGGAGTTCTACTGGTCCACTTGTCCTTAGTTCTCTCGAAGGATTTCAGACTTGTTATCCTGCCCATATGTTCGAACTGGAGTATCGACTATACCCATCCAGGGGATGATTGTGAGTTGGTGTCCTTAGTAGCCATAATATTTAGGTTCTTACACAAGGTGACGGTGAAGGGAAGTCTCACTGTACCTGGAACAGACGTTGGTCAAAATCACTCAGGCTCCTTGGAGGGTAAATCCACAATTATTGCGTGGAAGCTTGCACCAAGGCGTAAGTCCGTTAAGCAGGTCGCCATCGTAATTGTTCCATCCGCTCATATCATAGCCCCTTCTGGACTTGATCACACGATGTTGGATTTCACCACCAACTAGTACGGTCATTGAGAGAAGGTTTTGTTTGCTTGGTTTTTTATTCCTAGATTTGATTAGTGTATGTTGTTTCTTTTCGTTAGTCGGCCATAGATTTATTTTTTCGTTCGTTACTTAGCTCAAGAAACATCGGCCTTCGGAGTTCACATAGGATGCAAGGGTTACCTCCGGAAGATCCCCAGGGTTATCTACCTTTTCTTCCCAACTCTTCAGAAGGCCCTCCTGAGGCTCATAACGAACTAGGTTCTGAGGTTGGAAGCACACACTCTTTGGAACAGTTCTGAATTGTTTCCGATTCTTTGGAATCTTTTCGAATCAACCTGGCTTTGAGTATTAGGCGAGAACTGCATCTGCTGCAGGTGAACTCGTCTGGAGAGGTTGTTGTTATTGAAGAGACTGAGGTACCCACTGGACCTCACACAGGATCTGGAGTAGAGGATCCCTTTTTCCAAAGTGAATCATTTAGGACCCCGACTCATACTGTTGGAACCTTTGGTTTTGGTTATGTCCCTTTGATAGTCTGTGATCTATACGGTAACCTAGGAGCGAGTCCCGATCGACCCATGGCATCACAAGTGTCCGAGATGTCTGTTAGTTATACAATACCTCTAAATCACTTTACTGGTATGACCAGTAATGTCATCACCGTTGCAGACCAATTGTTGATTGGTTCTCACTTGAGTCCTACTATCCAGATGGCCCATTCCACTATGGTCCCGTATGTCGCTACAATCCCCACCGGAAATGTGACACCATCCCAGGCTCCTATTGGAACACCACTTAGACAAAATCCATCAGTTCCACTTGGGTACAAAGATTTGAATCCTTCCATTACCAACACTACCTAGGTTACACCTGAAGTTTCTATCCCTACACCTTTGTTTGAAGGAACTGGTATTGGTGGCTCCAATCCGGTTGGAGTCTTTGGTCATTCTTTTTTTGGTTTCCAAATCCCTCTGAGCACTCAACCTCACGCTGGGGGGAAACCTCCATTTGGGAGTCAAACTCAAATGGGGACACAATATCAGCTTGGGGGGGCAATATCAGACTGGAGTCTCTAACCCATTGTAGGGACAGAATGTGACACCCAATCCTTGGCACGTTCCTTTTCCGGGAAATCCACTATTCCCTAGGGGAAAACATCCTCAAGGACAACAAAAAAATTATCCTCCTAATGGACAAAATGTCTATCCACCTTATGTGAAAACCCATCAACCAACTTATAATCCTCAGAACCTATCAGGTTATCCTCCCTATGCACACGTTTCTCAACCATCATCGAACCCTGGTTATACTAGCCAACAACAACCGAATGTAGGAGGACCTACTGGATATAATTATCCACCTAAACCAGTTTGCGGTCCTACTGGTGTCCCCATGCCACACCAGTACCATCCTCACGTTAACCGACAATTACCATTTCTCGCGACTCTGGATCTCCTAGACTTGTCTCGGTTAACCAATGATCCTATATTGCACTATCCTTTTTGGCCAGTCATCCCTGCTAAATTACCTTTCGATATTCCAAAATTAGACGGTAAAGATGGAGAAGACCCGAACAATCATGTGATGACTTTCCATTTATGGTGTTCATCGAACTCCTTAATGGACGATTCTATCCATTTACGTCTTTTTCAGCGAACACTTACGGGCTCAACAACCAAGTGGTATATCGAACTTCCACATGGTTCTTTACAAGATTTCAACTCCCTTGCCATGTGCTTTCTCACGCAATTTCAACTACCCATTCGATACGAGATGAGTACCGAACTCTTGACCTCCCTTCGTCAGACAAACTCTGTGCATATCTCTGATCATATTCATGAATGGAGACGACGACGAAGGTTGATCAAAGCAGTCATTCCTAACCAGTTATTGACGGAATGGTTTACTAAATCATTGTTACCCCCGATTGCTCATGATGTCGCCATGGGTGGTGTAGTCACAGAGGAGGAGTCCATTTCTTGGACTTAGCACTTAGATTTGGTTTATTTCCAATTTGGTACTTTGTATGAGTTAATCCCAAATGCTACCCATGTAAATATCGATCCATCTAAACCATCATCCACGTCACATGTAGATGGAGTTATCAGATCCGTCAAAACCCAATCCGTTTCCCAGTCGATTGGAATGGCAAGTCAATCTACTCTAGCATCCACTTCTAGTTCGACCACACCCTCCTCTACCTCTCCCCAAACTCAAATATCTGAGGTGAATGCAATTCAATCTTCCCCTTCACAACAATCTGGAGGTAAGAAGAAGACAAAGAACAAACCAAAGAAGAATAATAACAATGAACAACTGAAAGCTCAAAACCCACCACCTGGGGCCAAAAAGAAACCACAACGGAAGCCGAAATTCCCATGTCTTATTTGTGGTGATGATCACTACACTCGAGACTGTCCACATCGCGATGAAGTGGCCAAACTTTTTAAAGGGAATTCCCAACCTGTCGTTCTTACTCAACCTTTTCCTCAGCAACAATCTATGGTTGCTCAAACCTCCTCTCCAGGGGGCAGTTCTAACCACCCTTCTCATGATGAAGCCTCGACAAGTGCCCATATTTATCTATTTAATGGGATTGATTTAACCACCCACTCTACGACATACGACACACCGGTTAAACCTGACAAAGGAAAAGTCACTAATGGTACTTTACCAAATCCATCACCATCCTCCGTTAGTCCTCCACCTGTTAGTACTCCGTCTAGACCACTTCAGATCGAGAAACCTGCGTTTGACTCTATCTTACGCCCTCCTAAGAGAGATATCCATAAATTTACCTTTAATCCTAGTTCACGTGCCACCCAGAACTACAACATTGTTGAATATTTGGCTCAAGCACCATGTGTTATGTCTGCGTTACAAGTTCTACAACACTGCCCCAGTCAACGTAGAACACTCTTGGTTTCTATTGGCGCTTTTGATCCTGAGTCATCCAAAAATATCATGTTTAACCTAGACAATTTTACGTCTCGACTCTACCACCAACTTGCTTTCAAAATTGATGTTGTTGTTCACAATCAACAAATTCACCGTACCATCTTGGATGAGGGAGCCTCTACTTGTGTCATGTCTTTAGTGTGTTGGAAAGGTTTAAAATCACCCGCACTTAACAAATCCCCAACGATTTTGCACGCATTTGATGGGCGAGGTTTTCATCCCCATGGACTCTTGCAGTCCTTGTCTGTCCAGTTGGGCGGAAAAACCGTCACCGTTGACGTCGAGGTGGTCGATGCTCCCCCCAATTACAACTTGTTACTTGGAAGAAGTTGGTTTTATGCTATGACTTTCGTTGTTTTGTCGGTGTTTCAATGTGTACAATTTCCTCATCAGGGAAAAATTGTCACTGTCAATCAGTGAGATTTCTGTACAACTGACGCTCGTGCTCCCACTACCAACAATATTCCATTCTTGGGAGATCACAAGATCACGTATGAAACTGTTGGTGTAGTATTGTTAAAATATTCCACCCTCATGGGTACCTTCCCTGCACTGCTTCCTCCTACCACGCATCATATTGCCACAATCAATATGATTTCGACTATGACTTATCAGTCTTTGGAATCATCTGATACCTGGATTGTACCTAGTCCTCTAGAGTTCGATGTGCTAGGTGACACCATGCTAGTTAGTCCAACTGAGGCTTCATACATTTCTATTTAATCAACCTCTCCCTCTTCAAATGACCAACATCTCTTGGCACCCAACACCTACTCGATGCCATCTTGGTTAAATTCCTTGACGTCTTCTTTTGACTACATTTCTCAAATCTTTCCATTCGATGAATCTATCATGGAAATGATTAGCATTGACGACGTAACTTGGGACGATAACCATCATCGATCCTCTTTTCTTCCACCTCTTGAAAAAATACAGGATGATATACACTCTATCTTCCCCCCCGATGTTGTCAAATTTCCGCAATCATCCATACTTACACAAGATACTATTTCTAAGGGGAATTTAGGCAACATTACCTCTACGGTAGTTATTGACATTTCGATCAAAGAAGGTGTCATGGAAAATATTAATCTCGATGTTAATTGTTCGCTCGAGGAAGTGGTTTCTTATACCACTTTATTTAAAGAATTATGCGATGTCTTTGCTTGGAGCTACGAGGAAATGCCAGGGATCGATCCTTCAATCGTTTTGCATGAGATTAAAACCTACCCAGGTGTAAAACCTGTTCGAAAAAAAGTCCACCCAGTCCATCCTAAGAAGACTGTGGCTATTAAGGCAGAAGTTGAGAAATTATTGAAATCAGGCTTCATCTATCTTGTCCCTTTGACGGAATGGGTTTCAAACATTGTTCCGGTTACTAAGAAGAAAGGGACCATTCATGTCTGCATTGATTATAGGGACCTCAATAAGGCTTGTCCGAAAGAAAACTACCCTACGCCCTTCATCTACCAGATCATTGATAATTGCGCAGGCATTGTGATTTTCTCTTTCATGGATGGTTTCTCAGGGTACAACCAGATTGAGATTTTACCTGTTGATCAACATAAGACAACCTTCATCTTCCCGTGGGGAAATTTTGCTTATCGAAAACTACCGTTTGGCCTAAAAAATGTTGGTGCTACATTCTAGCGGGCCATGTCATATGGTTTCCATGATATCAAACATATTGTGGAACCTTACCTCGACGATTTGCCTGCCCATTCATCCAGTCGATCAGACCATTTTGGTCATCTACGGGCTATTTTTCTTCGATGTCGGTTCTACTGCATTCGTTTGAACCCACATAAGTGTATCTTTGTTGTCGAATCATGTCGACTCCTTGGATTCATAGTTTCCAAGGACGGGATTCGGGTGGATCCCTTAAAAACTAAGGCTATCATTTCTTTACCTCCACCTAATAATCTGACACAACTCCAAAGTTTGCAGGAGAAAAAAAAAATTCTTCGTCGTTTCATTTGTAACTACACTAATATTACCAAAGGATTTATGTGATTGTTGCAGAAAGACACCCCTTTCATCTAAGATGACACTGCTCAACAAATATTTTTCTATTCTTAAGCATGCATTGACCAATGCACCTCTGTTGCATCCTATGAATTATGTGCAGGACTATATCCTTTAATTAACAACCTCTACTTCCATTATTGCTATGGTGTTAGTTCAAGAGGACCCTATCGGTGAGGAACATGTGATATATTATTTGAGCAAAAGTCTATCTGGTCCTGAGCTCCGATATTCACATGTTGAAAATTTGTCTCTGGCAGCCGTCATCGATGTCCAGAGATTTTATCATTACATTTTGCTACGCACCACCAAATTTATCGCATAATCCAACCCCATGTATCACATTCTGACACGTCAAGTTCTTGGGGGAAAATATTCCCAATGGATCGTCATCCTTCAAAAATTCGATCTTGAATTTGCTAAATCCAAAGCTAAAAAATCCTTGGTGTTTGCGAAGCTTATCTACGACCTTCCCCATGATGATGACGATATTGAGCCCAAATATTCTCTCCACGATGAGACTTTGTTCCTCATCAGCATGTTCGATCCTTGGTATGGAGATATCCTTCGTTATCTCCAGACCCAACATTTTCAACCTGATATCTCTCGTGAAGAGCGTCGTCATATTCACCATGATCATTCTCGTCGCTACCTTATCATCGATGACACTTTGTATCGCCGTGGTATTGATACTATCCTACGACGATGTTTGACTCATGAAGAGGCTAAACGCATTCTTAATGATTATCACCTTGGATCCTGTGGCGGTCATTTTTTTCGGATGGCTACAACTCAAAAAATCTTACGTGCCGACTACTTTTGACCCTCTATTTTCAAAGATTGTATTGAGGCAGTAAAATAATGCCCACCCTACCAAGTTTTTCACAAAAAGGCATGCACCCACCTCGCTACGCTGCATCCCATTATTGTCATTGGCCCCTTTTCCAAATGGGGCATTGGTTTCATGCAGTGTAAGCCTACCTCAGCCGGGGGGCACAGTTACATCATCGTTGTCGTTGATTACTTCACAAAATGGGCTAAGGCTATGCCTACCTTTCTGAATGATGGTCGTACTACAACTCTTTTCTTATTCGACCACATCATCACTCGCTTTGGTGTTCCATAAGCCATTGTCATTGATCGTGGTTCACACTTTCAAAACCATATGATGAGTGAGTTGTATGTCAAACTGGGTTTTCTCCATGAGGACTCATCCCCATACTATCCTCAAGAAAATGGACAAGTTGAAGCTATCAACAAGGTCCTTAAAAACATGATTCAACATATGGTAGGGGCAAACAAGACATATTGGCATTTACAAATTTTCTCCGCTCTCTAGGATTACCATACTTCAGTGAAAACTACTACTGGATTCACTCCTTTCTAGTTAGTATATGGAATAGAAGTTGTTTTACCAATCGAGTGCAAAATTCCCTCGTTGAAACTCAAAGTAGAACTCCTGCCTCATACTTCTGCCGAAGAAGAACGCTTCTTACACCTGACCAGGTTGGATGAAACACGTCGTGATGCTTCTCTCGTTAACGAAACATATAAAAAGAGAATAAAGAATCAATACGACAAATTCATCCACCCTCGTGCTTTTGCAGAAGGAGACTTAGTCCTCGTTTACGACCAGACTCATGATAAGTTAGGGATAGGTAAGTTAGAACCTCTATGGCATGGTCCTTACATCGTGAAATGTGTTTTACATAGAGGTGCCTACGAGCTAGTTGACTATGACGAAATCTCCCTGGGTGAGCCCCGAAACAGGCTTTACCTTAAGAAGTACTATGCATAGAACATCTAGCATGCGTGCTTTGTACACTACTATATTTTAGTTTGGTGTGTCTTTTCTTTTGCGTGTTCGAGTTTTTTCCTTAGCACTTATACTATGTCTTGTGTTTCCATGCGCAAATGACATCTTCCTTTCCTATCTTTGTCGGGTTTGCAGATGGCGCTAGTCGACACACCCGAAATGTTGCTTCTGCAGCGTGGGTCGTTTACCACTCTGATGAGTTGGTGATTTCAGGAGGTATTTGCTTAGGATCGACAACTAAGCAGAATATCATGTTGTCATCGAACTTTTAACCGAAGCCTCCTCCCTAGGTGTTTCTTGTATGATCGTTAACCTAGAATCTCAAATCGTGGTCTGTCAACTTAATCGAATCTACGCTATTCACAATCCTATCCTACTACGTCTCCACTTACGAGTTCGTCGTCTTGAACAAATGTTTTATTTTATTGAAAACAAACACATACCAAGAGAACTCAATACCATTTCGGATTCATTATCCAGTTACATCATGGATCTATATCTCGCACATAAGGTTTCATAAAATAAATAAATCATAAATCACATGTAAATTAAAACACATCACATTAAAAACATCATTTGACACTGTAAAAACTTGGATATGTATATATATACGACGTGACATAAAATGTTTGATTACATCAAAAAGTACATAGAAGGGAAAAATGTTGGGTCCTCGTGCCCATAACATCGTCATAAATACTATAAAAAAATATCAATGAGGTCTTAGTCCTCCCGCATCACATTGTGCTCTAACTAGCACACCACCGCATGGGTTACTCATCTTAGTAAAGAGTTAATACTCTCAGGGACTCCCACTATGTGTCTCTGCAAGTGTAAAGGTACGTCCTCCCTCTCAAGAGGAGGGATACTCGTCATAAGACCACGGAGGTTTGTCTCCACCTCTTGGAGACCCCCTGCCGCTATCTCATGATCTACTGTTATCTAAGCATCCCCGCGGCGCCCCAATTCTGGTATCTCTGTCGGACGTGTTGCTCCCCTATTTGCATGATGAAATGATACATCTGTTAGAAACTCTTCTATGTACCCAAAAAAATAATATAAGTTTTAAAATAAAAAAACACTTGACAAGACATTTTTGGTTTCTTACCTGACGTGTCCTAGTCCACCCCATCTGGAAAGACTAGGTCCATGCTTCCCCGAAAATCCACTTCGATGTATGGGAAGTCTTCTTCTATCATGATCAATTGGCATCGCAACCAAGAATAGAAGTCACCAGTGAACCTGAACTATGTCTTTGATCCTAATCTTAGAGATAGGCTAGTCCATCGCTCCATACGTGGTTCTCCCATTGGTCGTATTGCTAATACAATCTAAGGTTGCATATGAGGAATGTGTTCCAAGAAGAACGAAACCAAGAATGAACTATATATGAACTACTTCTACTGCCCTGCTCTGCATCTCGTAATCTGCTCCTTCACATTCTGAAGGAACCCTACACTCCAGTTAAACAGTGTTGGCTCTAGACACTATAAACCATAGGCCACCTGTGATCTTGAAACTAAGTGCGAGCTGGTACTTCCCGCTATACTCGTAATGGAAAACAGAATGGACCGAAGAGGTAGATCCCTGATGACTTTGATTATGATTCTACCTCCCACTAGCCACGCTCCTGGGACACAATGGTTTTCCAAATACTCATCTACAGGCGCGGGAAGTGCCCTCTATCCGGATAAAATAACGAGGGCCCCTCTCTTTGAGAGGCCAGTCAAGAAGTACACATATTCCAACTTGATGGTAAGAAACTGCGTTCCAATTTGGAACCCTTGTTCCACAACGTTCCACAACCCAATCATATACTCGAGAAGAAGAATCTCTTTCTTCATCTTTTACATTTTGAAGAACTTGAGGAGACCGCAATTCCTCAAGGCGACCCTTGATCGGGGAATTTTCAAGGCAGCCACATCATCGAGTTCGTGCTCTCTTTCTTTCCACTAGATCATGAATTTTTTCAAGTTTACCTACAATCATCAACAACCAAAAGTCATTAGTCACATTTTTTCGACAATTTTTGGGCAATATAAAAACTTAAAAAATACTTTTTCTCTTTCTATGAGGCCAATGCCCCTATACACGTACACCATGGTGCCAATGCTACCCTAAGAATACCACTAGGGAGTTATGAAAAAACATAACACCCACCTTCACATTCTGAGCGCGTGATGACGTTTTTGGGCAATTTCCCTTGTGTATTTCGGGCAGCGCCCCTCTCACTCTCACATCACGGCGTCGATGCTCTCTTATCAGCTTGTGGGGGCGCTTTAAAAATCAGACAACACTCCCCCTCTATTTCTATAGGAGTGTTGAGCTTTTTTGGGTGCTTGAGATAACCCATGGCATCATTTTTATAGCCCAATCATTGCCTTAAAACAAAATTTAAACCGTACAAATTAAAGAGAGGAAGAAAAGCACCAACCTGATCCAGACGGTGACAAAAATAGCTGAAATAGTTGATCTTGTCACATTAACGAGCACAATCTTAGTTCATTCTCACGCTCCAAAAAACATAAGAATGCATTGAGTAAACTTTTATCTCTTTTTCATACTCGCATGGATACACGAAAAAGGAACCTCTTGGAGTCCTCTTTAAGCTCTTTTCAGACTCTCTAAACATGAAAAGATTGTCGAGTGATATTGCTTCATTTCCCACTCGTTAAAAGGTTTGAAAGCGAGTCTTTCAAGTGATAATTTATCTATTTTTCAGCCTCGCAAGACTAACATTACGAAAAAGGACAACACTAGAGTCATCTTTAATTCATTTTCACACTTTCTAAATATAAAAAACCAACAAGTTTACCTTCTCTGGACTCGTTAAACAATCATACATTGAAGGGCCCATACAGGACCGAACCCTTACTTCTTCCAGTTCGTTAAATAAATGAAGAGGGACTTACCGAAGGTGAGTTATATCGAGCATGTGTTACCCTCCTTGAGCTCGTTAAATAAAAAAGAGGTACTCATCTATCTGGATGGGGGAAAAAATTGAAAGATGCAAGCCAAGCATTTTTTGAGAACATTACAAGTAACCCTTACAGTCTCCCTTGAACATGACACTCTGTCTTTGCACACATTTTAATCCCTTGAACCTCTACATTGAACCAATCCTCTGATTTTTCTTACTCCTTTGGGTCACCTGACGAAAGTCACGGTATCCATTGTATTATTGTGTTCTGGTCCATATCATGTTTTTGTTAATGTTTTATGCCATTATTATAGTTCTTTGCATTTCATAAGATAAGATCATAATAAGAACAAGATCACTGAGAAATACACATCCACAATAGACACAGCATTTATCCTGGGAAACCCTCTAGAGGAAGAAAACCCAGCAAAACTTCGTTATCATAAATAGCTTATCAAAAGTTCAAGAGATAACTCAACCAATACAGAAAATCCTCCTCCAAGAGATGCGCCACCCTTCTTCTCCTCTCACCAACTTGAATTAGCAACTTGCCTCATAAGA